>WSFP011436385.1:0-21047 GCA_009831015.1 Picea engelmannii
ACAACATAGTTTCTATTAAATAAGCATGCACAAAATATATAGATGGGCAACTACACTATTGCCTCACCTAGCCTAGTAAACTAATTTACTTGAGCAACTATTTACCAAAACACATAAAGATTCAGAGTGATATCACCTCACAATAAGTGACAAATCCAGACTAATTTTGAACGCCACAGTATCCTCCAAAGCAGTTTCTGTATGATTAAATGGGAAGAGGTTGTAGCATCAATGCTGCTACAAGATTTTCAAGAACCAAAACCAGTGAAGCAATGTGAAAGTAATGAGAGAGAGAGAGAGGGATGGGAAGAATTCGGTAGCATAACAATACTGTGAAGAATGGTGTTGAATGAGGGAGTGAGGGGTTTCTTATATAGCCTTGGGAGACCAAGAGACCCGTCTTGGATCTTCAACACTTTTCAAAGATCCCAAGGTGAAGACAACTCATTGAGAAAAGCAACCAATGAGATGATAGGCTTTTAGGGTGAGGGGAAATGGCATGTAAAAGAGTTGGAAGGTTGAGTTGGCCTCATGAAGGAGACGTATTGGTCAAAGAGAACACCCACGCTTTCTTTGAAATCAAACTTCCAAAATTCAAGTGATGTTTCCACTCTATCCATTAAAGAAAGCGTATGTTTCCAATACGAGCATGAGTGAACAAGAGAAAGCATGAGGAAAGGCGTGAGGGATGAGTAAAGCGTGAGGGAATTGGTAAGGAAGAGTGTGTGGGACACACTCTAAGTGTGATGTGGATGAAAAAGGTAGGCGTATTGGTTGAAGGAAAGGCCCACGCCTTCCTTAAAACGAGAATCCACCTTTTTTAAAAAGATGTTTCCATTTTCAAACAAGATAGGGGACGTAAGCATTAAGGGAAGCGTGACTTTTGAAAAAGAAAGTGTGAGGGTACGTGAGGTGAGTGTGGGAATTAAAATGAAAAGGTGAGTTAATTAAAAAGTGGGTAGAAAGGGTAGGTTAGGGTTAGGAAATGGTTAGGTGGCGCCCTCTCTTTAATTCCACACTTTACTTCACTGTTTTTGGTCCATTATTACAAAAATTTACATTTTCCCATGTTCTGGGTTTGGCAATTAAAATCGTCATTTTCCGAAAAAACTTCTAAGTGGACAAACAACTTAGCAAAACTTGTCCGACTGAGTTGAAACTTGGTCCACGGGTGTAGGGGGTCTCATTAGCTTTCTTTTGAGTACAAATACCCCTATCAAAGATCCCGGGATCTAAGTTTTACATTAAATACCCAGAATTAATTAATTAATTCAGAACCTTAAAAAAAACTTGGCTATACTTTAGGGAATGCTGCGAAATTTCGCGTGCTGTCTTACATGGTCATTTACAACATTCCTAAACACTAGCTACCTAGGAATGACTTCATTAGAACGCCTTCCACCACTTTGGAAGATTTATTGGGTGGGAGTGAAAAACTCAAGGGAGATTAACCCGACTGGTTAGGCCACATTAACCTCCTGAGGATAAAAAACACTCAATGAAAGGAACTCTCTTAATGAAGAAACCCTAAGGAAACTGACCTAACCATGATCCATGTAGACCTATTACATTATAAACCCGTGCAAGGGTGCTGTAATCCTGCTTACAAAACTGTGTGCTGGAGCAAAAATTGCCCTGTAGAACCAAAAAGTCTTCGACATGTTTGCATCTGTTGATGCATATCTTCATGGTACATGGAGTTGACCCCCTAGTTGAATAGGCGGTCAACAGAAGGCTAGCTTGACTGGGAGGTCTACAATTATTCCATGTGTTTCAATTTCTCTAGAGTCCATTGCACACACATTTTGATAAGGCCTTGTGATTTTAAGACCTAACCTTTGCATAATCCCTTTGGTGATGATGTTTAATGAAGCCCCTGAATCATACATGCAGTTGTGTAGCCATTGATCATTTATTTCTAGTGATACAAAGAAAGGAGGATTTTCTTCCTTAGTCCTATCTCTACTAGTTAAGACCACTGGAGGATCTTCATGTTGTTCCTTAACCTTTTCCTAATCTTTTGGAACAACTTTATTACTTGGAAGATTTATAGCTTGTAGAAGCTTCTCTTTCTGTGAGGGAATTTTCAAGAGATCTGACACTGAAACCAAGACCTTTGCATTTGAGATCCAACTACCTAAATCAACATTTAGATTAGTAATTGGAGTGTGTGTAGGAGTAGTTACCTTTGGAAAGTTAGGTTGAGAGTTGCTTGTTCCTTTTTTCCCCTTCCTCTGGTAGACTATCCCTATGTGCCTTGCCATCTCTAAGATCTGCTCATTTGTAGGTTTGTGACCATATAATTTAGTCACATTGCCATATTCTTCAACCGCTTGATTACTTTGCTCACTTCTTTCTTTCATCTGAAGCCAATAATCCATAGATAAAGGGTGAGCTTCACCAAAGTTATTGATGTGGTTGGAGTTTTTGGGCTACCCTACAAAGTTGTTTGCTGGAGGAAGGCCCTGTTCATTTATTTGGCAAAATACTGGGCAGGTAGATTCTTCGTGAAAGTATTCATAAGCTCTACAAAAAGGTGGTGCTTCTTCATAAACCACATTATTTGACTCTAGTTGATTAGGGGGCCTTTGGTCTTGAGGGGGATATTTTCTTTGTCGCCTATCATTATTTGGTCTAGGTTGAAATCTGTTGTTTTGAGACCTTTCCATAGCTATCATCCTATTTTGTAGGGCACTAAGCTGAGTAGCATGGGTAGCTTCCATTCTTTTGACCATCTTAGTAACGTCCTTTAGGGGGTCGAAATTAGGGTCTTTATTTTCAGGAGCTGCAGCCGCAGCCTTGTCCTTTGCCTCTGTTTGCCTAGAAGAACTACCTCTACTGAAACCTGGAAGGTTGGACTTCCCTGAAGCCTGCATCTTTGAGCGTTTTGAAAGTGTTGCCGGGCATATCCTCATACCAATCTAAGGCATCTTCTTTTAAGGAGAGGACAAACAATTTCATCTTAACATCCTCATAGTCATGGGATGCACACCATTTGTTAGTACATCTCATAAATGATTTAATATGCATTTTGGAAGACACATCATTATTTCCCTGGAAACTTATAACTTTTCAATAGCTTTTTCTGGGAGAGCATGTGGATAGTTATTTATTGCAGTGAAGTCACATTTATCATATATAGCCATTTCTGAAAAATTACTTTTATTAACAAAGAGCAGGTGGATATCGAAAATGGACTCGGTCCCTAAATGACTAAGGACTCTACGGTAAGAGGCTTTGGCTAACTTCCTTCGATAAACCTTTTCAGGTTCAAGAATGAAGTTAAGTAGGCCTTATGAGTTCCTCCTTGTAGAATACTTAGTCAAATTGGAATTAAGTGGAGTTGCTAGATGGTTGAGTCTATTTTTGATAAACTACAAGCATAAAAAAACTAAGTAAAATAAAAGGAAAAACAAGTCATGTTCCGAGAATAGAAAGATTTATCCCCGGCAACGGTGCCAAAAATGTTGCTGCCTTATACACACCTGGGGTAACGTGGAAGAAACCTTCAATCCACTTGGTGTGTCCTTGGGGGCATGTTTCGAGTCAAGGTGTTGTCACTTGATCCTCAACTCCTCTGTCTAGGCCAACTCCTAGCGAAGCCAAGGGGGGTAGTCCCTATGAAAATAATCTAAGGCTCTTTTAAACTAAGAAAGCAAAAAAACTACTTCTAGGAGTTTTATTGCTTAATAAAACAAATACATTCAACACTTAACATTCATCATCATTTGAGATAATCAATAAACCATTTATCCATAAACATGCATATATTGAAAATGATACAAGATTTGCAAGATTTAACAATATAAGTTAGACAATTGCATGAATGTAGAAGAATGCTCACATAAAGATAAACCGGTTATACCAGTGCCTTAAAAGGAGTCGTGGGCAATTGTTGATCGAGTGTTTTATTAAGATAAATTAAAGTAAGTTAATGAGATAAAATGTGGCCTCTTTGGAGGCTAGCTCTTTGTTTGGAAACTTGCAAAGAACTTACCGAAATCCAAGAGGTCTCACCAGTAAGCTCACTAAGGGCATCAGATGTCCAAAACGGGTGGGAAAACCAGGTCCCGAGAGGGCCCGCCTTACTTCACAGATTACCCTTAGGTGTTTTCCCGCGCATTGAGCTAACAACTTTAGAGATTTCCCTAATTAGCCTACAAACAAGGTTTATTGACTTTGCAAGACTGAAAATAGAAATAAATTTTGTAGCATGTTTTGTAACTTGCTTTGTAACTGAAAAGAGAACTTGCAAGATACTTGGAAATTGAGTAATTGCAAGGCTTATTGCTGATAGTGAATAAAGATCTATAAACTAAACATGCATAAAGATTTGAGAGTACTTTTTAGACATGCATGTGAAATGTGAGTGTTATTGTGTGTTAGATTTTGCTTAGCTTGTTTGTGTGTTTGAGATCAAAAGATTAAACATGCACCAACAAAAAGAAAGCCAAACCACGGCACACAAATCCCCCTAATGGGGATGGAGAAACTGGGCACAAAAGGGCCCGCTTTTATTACACCTATTACAATGAAAATTAAGTTCTCTTTGAGTTTCTCCTTGAGAAACTGGATGCTTATAAGCTTTGGATCTTGAAAATGCAAGAAATAAAATAACAAGAGATGCTTCTTTGATGAAGAAGGAAACCCCCGGATGCTTCGAAAGTGCCGATTTTTCCAAAATCGTCGGAATCTTTCCTTGGCTGTCCAATGTCCTGCAAAAAAACAACAAACAAAATACTCCAAAATATTCCCAAAATCACTTTGGGACAGCTTAGAGAGTACGTCAAATCTTATAGAGAAAATGCAAAAAATGACTAAGTAAAACTTATGCTAAAAACTTGAAATATTTTAGAGATTTTGGGGCTGCCTTTTAGGACAGCAAATGAAAGCACTTTGATCTTGCCAAATAACATAAATGAAGCTCTATCAATCATGCACCTTCAAGCCTTTAAATTTTACAGAAAAGGAACTAGCAATAAAGAAGCTTTTCTTTACTAGATCTAGCTTTAGATAGATAAAAGAATGCCTAGATCTAGATACTTTGCAAGCGAAATGAAACTAAGTTAAAATTTGAATTTAAAATTAACTTCTCAAACTTGCATGAAGGAAGTAACCAAATAGTTTTGTGAAGAATGTGAGAGGGAGAAAGGAAGAAATTCTTTTCTTACAAGAATTGAAAAATAAGGGCTATGGAGTCCTTGATGAAGAGTAGAGGGAGCTCTATTCCTTGAAAATCTTGGACAAATGAAGGTTGAAGCTACAACCAATCAATCCTCCAAGCTTGAAGAACCGGCAAACAATATACTTCAACCCTACAAACACTGTTAACGAAGGTCTCTCCTACATAAACAGAAACTCAGATATGCATGTTAATTTAACAAAAAAGAAGACATGCAATATAAAAGTTCATGAATTATAAGAAAAGAAGTGAGATTAATCAAACTAGATTTACCTCACTCTACTTTATGACAACATACTTTCAAAGCCTTTGCAAAAGATATACAAGATTGAAGCAAAATACAGATTACCTCATAACAATAGCATAAGATTCAAGCATCCACACATAGCATCAACACCGATGGAACTCCAAAGTCTTTTTATTCAATCTTAAATGGCGAAATGATATAACAATATAGATCTATCTTCCGAAAGCTCCAACTAACAAAGAGGGGTATGCTTGCTTAAATAGAAAGAGAGGTGACATTCCCAAGAGAGGTGCACATGAGCTAAGGAGGATATGCGCATAGGGTTATGGGAGTGGCGCACTTAGTAAAGGGGAGTGGCACATAGGTTAAGTGTGGTGAGTGTGGAGTGGAGAGGAGATGGAGTGTAGTGGACTAGGGTGAAAGGGGAGTGATGGAGGTGGAAGTGGAGTGGTGAGGTAGTGAACTTGAGTGAGTGGGAGTGTGAGGGCGAGTTAGGGACATTGAGATGCGTGCCCTCTCTCTAAATGCACCACATGTGCTAAGTGGGGTCGAGTCCCTTCATTGGGATCTCCTCCACGCCATGTCACTCTAGTGAAGTCGCCTACCTCTCTAGTAAACTCGCCCAAGCTTCCACTTGACTGGGGACAAAGAAAAAACATGTTTCCAGCATGTTCCCCAGTTTTCCAAAAAATTAGGAAATTAATTAAATGACCCATTTTCCGTAATTTTCGAGTAAAATTCATTTTTTTAGTGATAATAATCACTTTTTTGTCTCGAAAGAAGAGTAAGAGGGGTTTACATGATACTCTGGACTGGAAAACGACCACAAATATGACATCTAACAATGTTTGATGCCATATTTTTATAATTTATTCACTTAGAATTAAAAAATTCCATTTTGCGGGAATTTAATTAATTCACTAAAACATTAAAAAAAACCTATCAAACCTAGCCGCAATTTCCATAAGACTCAATCAAGATGACCTAGTATGAGCTCATATACATTTAGAGACTAGGCGTTGGTTATACCATGCCAAGGCCTAACCACCAGCACATACTGTAGCTTTGGAGTCAGTCTTCTAAGTGAAAAAACTTAGAAATTATTTAATCGCCCACACAGGCAGGCAAAAAAAATAATTGACAAGTGAAAAAAAACACTTTAGAGTACATGCTCGTACCCAGGTCTTAGGTGGCCAATATCCTTTTATAATATCTCATACTCAAGTCATTTATTACAATGGTGGAAATGCGGAAAAATGTGGTCTTTTGAAAGACCGACTGAACTCTGAACTCTATCATATGAGCACTGACTGCTCAATCTTTGGCAGCTCTTCAAGAAATCTAGCTTGTGCAAACTGGTGGATAATAGAGCCCATAAGCTATAGTCCCCTAGACATATATGAGAATATGCTTATAAGCAACCATATGAATGTGTTTTGGACTACACATAAACTGATTGAGGGCATTCATTGCATAACAAATGTCTGGTCTAGTGTGTACTAGATACATCAAGGACCCAATAATCTGACGATATACTATAGGGTATTTTGGATATGAACCTGTAGTTTGATCATGTAACTTCTTCATGTTAAAAATCATAGGTGTGGTCATGGATTTACAATCCTAGATCCCAAATTTGTGAAGCACATCAACTGCATACTTACTTTGTGAGAGAAACATCTCACCATGTTTCTGTCACACCTCTAAACCAAGAAAGTAATGCATAAGACCCAAGTCCTTCATTTCAAACTTTGTTGACAACTCTCTCTTAGTCTGAGATATCAGATGTTCCTCTCCATTAAGGAACAAATCATCTACATATAAAACCAAGATAACATGATGATTCTTCACAATCTTTATATAAAGATTAGGATCTACGATACTCTTGGAGAACCCAATACTCTGAAGAAAACTGTCAATTCTTCCATACCAAGCTCTCGGAGCCTGTTGCAATCCATACAAGGCTTTCTTGAATTTGCAGACATGGGATTCCTTCCCATGGATCACAAAACCCTCAAGATGCTCGATATAAATCTCTTGCTCAACTTCACCATTAAGAAAGACAGTGTTAACATCCATTTGGTGAAGTTTTCGATTAAAGATTGAAGCAAGAGAAATGATGATTCTGATAGAAGTATACCGGGCAACAGGAGCAAAAATCTCATCATAATCAATTCCCTCTTTCTGAGAGAAACCATGAACCACAAATCTAGCTTTGAATTTTTCAACACTGCCATCTACTGCATGCTTTATTTTGTAAATCCATTTAGAGGTTACTATTGATTTTCCTTGAGTTTTTGGGACCACTTCCCATACATCATTCTTCAATATTGACTCGTATTCTTCTATCATGGCATCCTTCCACACTTTATGTTTGGCAGCCTCGTCAAAAGTTGAAGGTTCTGAGTCAATCACAAGATTCAACTGAGCTATCAAACCTGAGTACTTATCTACCTTCTTGCTTTTTCTGAAAGTACCTTTAGGTGCTGCATGTTTTTCTGCTTCCTTTAAAATTTTACGACACCATGCTGACATCCTTTTGGAAGGAGGTTTCTCTAGGGGAAACTCAATAGAATCCTTTATGGGATCCACTGAAGGCTCTTTGGCCTCCTCCCTCTGCTCATCTGAAAGTTGTGAATTTGAAGGCTCTGGAGATGGAGCTTCCTACTCCTCTGTATCACAGGGAAGCTGATGCAGCCCCCCTTCTCTCCTAGGGGTTGCGCGACCTCTCGATCAAGGATCTTCAAGAGGCTGAGACGAATTAGCTCCTCGGGACCCTGCTAGTCCCCAAATCGGTTTAACACAGGCCATTTATCACCTCAGGCGCAGGTCATATAGAACTTGCAGGCCCTTTTTCGTAGCGCTCTTTAAAATTTTAAAACTGATGGGCGCTAGCTCCTTCTGCTAGCCCCTCTCCACATGCGACCTTGGGGCTAAACCTCCTAAAGCTCTTCGCAACTTCGGCTTCAACTCTTTTAACAACAACTGCAACCTTTTTGCCCTAACCCCGAACCACGAACTGACCTGGATGATCAGACTTTGGCAGAAAACGCTGTTTGCTCCATGCAATTTCTTCAAAGCTCTTCCTCCCGAACTTGCTTATTTGTTGCCACGTATCCTCCTCGGAACCAACGGCTAGGATTACTTCGGTCTTTGCGACTTCGACAATCCCGCTTCTTAAGCACTTTCAAACCTTCGAATATTTGGAGTGTCGAAGGATCAGACGCTATCCTCCGTGCAACTTCCCCTAGATCTGATGGTCTGGAACGATCCCGCTTCCTCTTGAATGGATCTTTCTCGTTGATTGTGAAATTTTCAGTGGTCTCCTCCCTACTGAAGAACTTCCACCCGCAATCTCTTCTGAGCTTGTTCCTCCTCGAACACTTTAACTTCTCAGAATGACTTCTTCAACACTTAGTCGAATTTTGACTCTGTGCACACCTTGCGACATGCCTTCTCCCCCGAGTCAACTTCTTTGCGAGCAACTGTGCACACCTTGCACTAGTTCTTACACGACTCAATTGCTCCTCCTGAACAATGCAACTCTGAGTGTTTTTTTGCCTATGCACACCTTGCGAGGTCTTCTGCATTCTTCGCAAATAAAACTTCGAGTTATTCCTCCTGAGCTTCTGAGTCAAAAACTTTGACGATGCACACCTTCCAGACAATATGCACTCCTTGCACAGGCTCGTAGAAGAGAAACAATTGAAACTTATCTAATCCTCACAGATTTATACATTCAACCATGTAATGCATTCATAACAAAAGAACAAGCAATAACAAAGAATTTCAATTAAACAGAAAGCCTACCATTAATTCAGAGAGACACAGTAACAACAACACCAAACATTTGGATCAACGCTTCTCTGTTATATTCATTCAAATGATATGTACATGGGCTCATACAATGCTCTTTAGTAGCTCAACAACTCTCAGCTTAAAAAATAACTTTCAGCAACCTTCAACTAAATTGCGGCAATAGCCTTCAACAACTTCATTCGGGCATGCAATACATTTATTTATACCAAAAGGCTCATAGATCTTTTCCCTCTGACTACCTTAGTGATATCCTATCAAATTAAAATCTTTCAACTACTAAGGCTTTATTACAATAAATGATCAAGACAGATAGATAAAAGCGAATGCTTCGAATCTGTACTACCATTATCTACATTAAAAGAAATACAATCCCCATCGATCTCACACGATGGTTCAACCTCTAAGCATTAAAGAAGTTCTTTAATTACAATCTTTTCAAGATATTTGTGTGATATGCCCTTCTTAAATTCAAAATCATTTCAAAATGCGCACTAGGGTGCTGAGTTGTCCTCCACTTGTGCTTTGATGACAATGCTCCTGCATCATACTCCTTTGGACAAAAATACATGGACTCCTGTCCATGAGTTCCTGCACTGACTTTACATGCTTCTGAATATCTGCTTCATTTACCCAACTGGCATCTTCTATAGGGTGTCCTTTCCACTTTACCAAATACTCAAAATAAGTCTTCCTTCGGGTCTTCTTACCAATTCTTTGATCTATGATCTTCTCCATTTGCTACTTTTCTGCTACATGCATCTGCTTCTCCCACTGGATCTCTTTTTGATCTTCTGACTCTCTGGTGTCATGTTCCTTGTAAGGATACAGGTCTGAAATGTTGAATATGGGCGATATACCCACATCTTCTGGCAGCTCTATCTCAGAAGCATTGGCATCAAATTTCTTTAGGATCTTGCACAGTCCTATCTTCTTCAATTTTAGTTGGTTATATGTTCCCCTTGGGAACCTTTCCTTCTTGAGATGTGATAGAAGTTGATCTCCCACTTCAAATTGAAGTTCTCTTCTATGTTGATCAACTCTGTGTTTATATTCTCTACTGCTGTTTTGCAATTGCTCTTTGATCTGATTATGAAGCTTCTTCATTTCTGCCGCGAAATCTTCTGCTCCAACGCTTCTGAATTTATTCTACTCCAAATCCCTCAACTCTGATACTCCTTTGGGCTTCATCCCATATACTATCTGGAATGTACTCTTCCCTGTACTCATGTTTGCTGAGTCATTGTATGCAAACTCTGCTTGTGATAGAATTTGATCCCATTGGCTATGATGTTCAGTGACCAAACTCCTCAACAAATTTCCTAAACTCTGATTTACCACCTCAGTTTGTCCATTTGTTTGAGGGTGATATGCTGAACTAAAGGACATTTCTGTCCCCAGCTTCTTCCATAATGTCCTCCAGAAATGACCAACAAATTTGGTGTCCCTATCTGAGACAATACTCTTGGGCAACCCATGAAGTCTCACAACTTCCTTGAAAAACAAATTTGCAATGTGTGTTGCATCATTAGTTTTCTGGCATGGGATAAAGTGTGCCATCTTTGAGAATCTATCCACTACAACAAATATGGAATCATTTCCTCTTTGTGTCCTTGGCAATACCAATATGAAATCCATACTTATTGCATCCCAAGGCCTATCTGGAATAGGCAATGGTTGATACAATCCAGTGTTCTATTTCTTTCTTTTTGCATACTGACAAATCTTACATCTATCCACAAATTTCTTCACTTCTGCCCTCATACTTGGCCAATAGTATGAACTGTTCAATTGTGCAAATGTCTTATCATGGCCAAAATGTCCTACTAGACCTCCACTATGTTTTTCCTTCAGCAGATTATCTCTCATTGAGCACTTTGGTATGCTCAACTAACAACCTTTAAACAACAATCCATCTTGAATCAAATACTCTGTCCACTGGATCTTGTATCTAAGCACAAGATTTTCACATGCTTCATATGCCTTTTTAAAATCTGGATCATCACAATACATCTCCTTAAGGTGTTCTAACCCTAAGGTTTTCACTTGAAATTCCTGCACAATTAGACATCTCCTGCTCAATGCATCAACAACTTTGTTAGCATTTCCAGAAATATGTTTAATGACAAAAGTGAAATTTTGCATAAACTCTATCCACTTAGCATGTCTCTGATTTAACTTCTTCTATCTGTTTATGAATTGTAAAGCCTGATTATCGCTATACAAAACAAACTCTTTTGGAACAAGATAGTGCCTCCATTTCTTTAAGGCTTGAATTATTGCATAAAATTATTTGTCATATGTGGAGTACTTCCTCTTGGTCTCATTCAGCTTCTCACTGAAATATGCAACAGGTTTATTGTCCTGGCTCAAGACTACCCCAATTGCAACTCCATTAGCATCACATCTTACTTGAATGTCTTCCTGAAATCTAGCAAGACTAGAATCGGTTATTTTGTTATCTTCTCCTTTAATATCCTGAAGCTTTTCTCAGCTTCTTCTGTCCACTTGAAAGACTTGTGTCTCTTCTTCACCGTATCTAATATTGGTGTACAAATTCCACTGAAATTTCTAATTTAATTCCTATAGAAACTTGTTAATCCATGGAAGCTTCTCACCTCGAGTATGCTCCTTGGCGACGACCATTCTCTCATTGCTATCACCTTTTCAGGATCCATCTTCAATTCATTTGAAGAGATTACAAAACCCAAGTAAATGAGTTCTGTCTTCATAAAAGAGGATTTCTTCAGATTTATCAACAGCTTCTTGCACTGCAATCTTCTCATCACTAATGTTAAGTGTCTCAATTTCTCTTCTTCAGTTTTACTGAAGACTAATATATCATCTAGATATACAATGACAAACTTACCAATAAAATCTTTTAATACCTCATTCATCAACCTCATAAAAGTACTCGGGGCATTCGTCAAGCCAAATGGCATAACAAGCCACTCATACAACCCTTCGTTTGTTTTCAAGGTTGTTTTCCACTCATCACCTTCTCTCATCCTTCTGGTGATATCCACTTTTCAAGTTTATCTTTGAAAAATAATTTGCTTTGCTCAAACAATCCATTAAGTCATCCATTCTTGGTAAAGGAAATCTATACCTGATGGTGATTTTTTTTATGGCTCTTGAGTCTGTACACATTCTCCATCCTTCTTCGGACTCAACACAGTCGGTACTGCGCATGGATTCAAGCTTTCTCTGACTAAACCCTTGTCCATCAAATCCTGGACTTGTCTCTTTACCTCCTCATTCTCTTGAGGTGTCAATTTGTATGCTTCTTTGTTTGGCAGATTCACTCCTGGTATTAGATCAATGTGATGGCTGATACTCCTGATAGGTGGCAATGAGCTAGGTAATTCATCCACTACTATGTCAGCAAAATTCTCTAACAACTCCTGAACTTCTTTAGGCAGATCATCCATAGAAGTACATGTAAGGATGACTCTGGGTTTCCTCACCACAACAAATTGTATCTCCTATTCCTTCTTGACTTCACTCAGGATTTCCTTTCCACTCATGAGAAGTATACTAGTGCTGGTTTCTTCCTTCACCTTCTTATCCTCTATTGGTAGTAGCATGTGTGTCCTACCATTTTTCTCCAAGGTATAAGTATTTTTCCTCCTATTATGAATGACATTCCTGTCATATTGCCATGGTCTCCCCAACAAAACATGACATACATCCATGAGAATCACATCACACAAAATCTCATCTCTATATCTTCCTATCTTAAATTCAACTAGGCATTGTTTAGTTACCATTACCTGGTGTCCTTTCTGCAACCATAAGACTCTATATGGACTTGGATGTGCAGTTGTCTCCGGCTCCAATTTCTCCACCATCTCTATGGATACTAAGTTATCAGTGCTCCCACTGTCAATTATCACCTTGCATACTCTGTCTTTAGTCTTGCAAGTTGTTTTGAACAAATTGTTCCTCTGCATTGGTTTTTCCACTTCTGGCTCTGGCTTCAAGAGAACCTTCTTCATCATCAAAGACCTCCCATCTTCTGCACCTTCTCCTTCAACATTCTTCTTTTGCGCTTTCGAAATGTGAGCTTCACCTCCTCCTTCTTTCTTTCTTTCGGGGCATTCCCAATACATGTGTCATGTCTTTCCACAGGTATAACACTTCACCTCTCCTCCTCTACCTCTTCCTCTTCCTCGAGGAAAAAAATTCCTTCCACCATACTGTCTCCCTCAGGAAATTCCTCCTCTTTCTGAGTGGTTGTGAGGTTTTCCAGTTTCCACCTTGGGCTTCTGTGCCTTGTCCTAGACAATTTCCTTATCTCTGTTTAGACTTTTTCCTTTGCTTTGCTGACTCTGCTTCCTGGCCAACTTCTCCTCTGCCTTCAGCGTAATCTGATAAGCATCCTCCACTGTCCTTAGTGTCATCATGCTGATTTCATCCTGGATTTCACATCTCAGGCCATTTATATACCTGACAACATTTTCATCATCTTTTTCTCTCTGTCCAACCCTGATGTTCAGCTTGTAAAACTCCTTTATGTACTCTTTCACTGTCATCCCTTTCTGTCTCAGGTTCTGCAACTTCCTGAATAGATTTATATGATAGTCTTTGGGTATGAATTTAACCTTCAGCTTGGCTACCATTCTATCCCAGCGCTTAATCTTTTGTTTGCCTTTGCATCTTCTATCAGCCTGCAGTGCATCCCACCACAGTGTTGCACGTCTTTTTAACTTGGTGACAACATGTTTCACTTTCTTCTCCTCATCGACGTCTTCATAGTCGAAGTACTTGTCCATGGATCTTATCCAATTCAAAAATTCTTCAACTTCTAAATTGCCTTCATACATTGGGATGTCTATCTTTTCTCTAGCTCCCAATTTGACAATAGCTTTCAACAAGTGTTCTTCTGCAACATCCTCTACTATAGCTTCTTCAACTTCTCTTTCTTCGCTCTCTGCATCACTGACGTCTCCAACATTAGGTGCTCTCTTTTGTGTTGTCTCCATAATATCTAATCTTGTGTGAAGTTCACTCATCTCTCTTTCCACAACTCGATTTTCTACAAGTGGCTCTGCACGTCTTCTAGGCGGCATTGTGCTAACCTTTTCTTCACACAGCTACCACTTGATGTATATGATATCACTTGATGATATCAAACTACCTCTTCTTGCCTACAAAAATCAGTTTTGTGGCTTTGATACCACTTGATGCAACCCCCCTTCTCTCCTAGGGGTTGTGCGACCTCTCGGTCAAGGATCTTCAAAAGGCTGAGCCGAATTAGCTCCTCAAGGTTTAACACAAGCCCTTTATCACCACAGGCGCAGGTCATATGGAACCCACGGGCCCTTTTTCTTAGCGCTCTTTAAAATTTTAAAACTGATAGGTATTAGCTCCTTCTGCTAGCCCCTCTCCACATGCGACCTCAGGATATGACCCAGGGCTAAACCTCCTAAAACGCTTTACAACTTCGGGCTTTGGCTATTTTAATATCAGCTGCAACCTTTTTTCCCTAACCCCGAACTGCGAACTCACTTGGACGATCGACAGTTCTCGCCTATCCGACAGCCAACGACTGTGATCCACTTTGGACTTCGGTAGAAAATGTTGTTTGCTCCACGCAATTTCTTTGAAGCTCTTCCTCCCGAACTTGCTTATCCACTGCCACGTATCCTCCTCGTAGCCAACAACTAGGATTACTTCGCTCTTCGCGACTTCGGTGATCCCGCTTCTTAAGCACTTTCAAACCTCCAAATACTCGGAGTGCCGAAGGACTCAGACGTTATCCTTCGTGCAACTTCCCCAGATATGACGGTCTGGAATGATCTCGCTTCCTCCTGAACAGATCTTGCTCGTTGATTGTGAAATTTTTAGTGGGTTCCTCCCTACTGAAGAACTTTCACCCGCAATCTCTTCTAAGCTTTTTCCTCCTCGAACACTTTAACTTCTCAGAATGACTTCTTCGACACTTAGTCGAATTTTGGCTCTGTGCGCACCCTTCGATAGGTCTTCTCCCATGACTCAACTTATTTGTGAGCGACTGTGCACATCTTGCACCAGTTCTTACACGACTCAATTGCTCCTTCTGAACAATGCAACTCTGAGTGTGTTTTTGCCTATGCACACCTTGCGAGGTCTTCTGCACTTTTTGCAAATAAAACTTCGAGTTATTTCTCATGAGTTTCTGAGTCAAAAGACTCTGTCGACGCACACCTTGCAGACAATATGCACAGCTTGCATACAAAGCTCCACGATATCTCTCCTGAGCTTCTGAGTCGCAATAGACGTTGTCGACGCACACCTTGCGGACAATATGCACTCCTTGCACAGGCTCGTAGAAGATAAACAATTGAAACTTATCTAATCCTCACAGATTCATACATTCAACCATGTCATGCATTCATAGCATAAGAACAAGCATTAACAAAGAATTTCAATTAAACAGAAAGCCTATCATTCATTCAGATAGACACAGTAACAACAACACCAAACATTTGGATCAATGCTTCTCTGTTATATTCATTCAAATGATATGTACATTGGTTCATACAATTCTCTTAAGCAACTCAACAACTCTCATCTTAAAAAATAGCTTTCAACAGCCTTCAACTAAATTGCGGCAATAACCTTCAACAACTTCATTTGGGCATGCAATACATTTATTTATACAAAAAGGCTCATAGAGATTTTCCCTTCAACTACCTTAGTGCTATCCTATCAAATTAAAAACTTTCAACTACTAAATCTTTATTCCAATAAATGATCGAGACAGAGAAATAAGAGCGAATGCTTCGAATCTGTACTACCATTGTCTACATTAAAGGAAATACAATCCCCATCGATCTCACACGATGGTTCGACCTCTAAGCATTAAAGAAGTTCTTTAATTAGAATCTTTTCAAGGTATTTGAGTGATATGCCCTTCTAAAATTCAAAATCATTTCAAAATGCGCACTAAGGTGTTGAGTTGTCCTCTACTTGCGCTTTGATGAAGATGCTCCTACATCAGAAGCTCTCTGGAATGATGAAAGACAACTTCCTCATGGAAGGTCACATCTCTACTGACCTCTATATACTTTTTTCCTGGCACATAGATTCGATATGCTTTTGAGGTCTCACTGTACCCCACAAAAGTGCCTTTCTTTCCAGAGGGCTCTAACTTAGTCCTCTTTTCTTTTGGTACATGAATTTAGACAGGACTGTTGATGATTGCAGCTATGTGAGACATTCTCCAGCTTACAAACCTGTGAGATGTGGATCATTACAGCTATGTGAGTCTTTCTCCAGCTTACAAACTTGAGAGAAATCCCCTAAGAAGGGTGTGTGGTTCCTACCTGAGACAGAGCTGGAATGTAGAGATGACCTCCTCCATTCAGAGAGTTGAGAAGAACTCCAGATAATTATCCAGTGGGAAAGGCGATCTGTTGAGTTAGACGTGCCTGTGGCTGAGCACAAGGTGAACGTGTGAAATCCCGAAGTGCTGGGTGCATCGTCATGTGAACAGAAATGAATATTATGTGTTAGCCTCCTCTGAGCAATAGAGTTGACGAGAAACTCCAGATGATTCTCCTGTGTGAGGCAGTGGGAAAGAAGATCTATAGAGTGGACGTGCATGTGGATGAGCACAGGTGAATGTGTGAAGATCTGGTTCCTCTGTGTAATGCAATGAGCCAGAGATATGGACATCCCTATGGATGTGACCCTAGTGGATGAGCACTAGTGGGTGTATCAGATCTTTTGCTATATTGTACAAGAGTCAGACCTGCCTGTAAACCTAATTGTAATGTAAAGGGTACAGGTCGGCCCCACCTTAATGCGACTGTCAATTAATGTAAAAGATAATTAATCTGGTTAATATTAATTATATTATAAGCTAGTGAGGTCGGCCCTGTTGTGCCAATAGACACTTCTGTTGACAGGTTTAGGTTAGTATAAGTAAAGGTAAATTCCCCATTGAGGAATCATATCTTCCATGTGAGTTTGGAAATTTCACGAAGTACACGTTCTTGGGATAAGTGCGCACCTCTCTTGGGCGCTAGTCTTCTAGGGTTTGAGCGCCCTCTTGTGTGCTAGGGTTTATCTTGGTGGTGAAGGTATTTCTCTTGAAGAATATAGCAAAGGATTTGGCTGGGTTTTCTTCCCTTGTTGAGAAGGGTTTCCCAGGATACTTCCTGTGTTCTTGTGCATGGTGCTTCTTCTTGTGATCTTGATTGCTACAACATTTATGGTTATAGTTAAATGATAAAAATGGAATGAAATTCATCCTTAACCAATCTTATTGAAAAATCAACAAGGACTACCAAAAATTCTCAAATGATCAACTGAAGGCTTCTTACCCGTGAAGACTTCTTCTGGAGTTTTCTCTTCCAAGGCTTTATGAGGACACCTATTCTGAATATAGACTGCAGTATTTGCAGCTTCGGCCCAAAGAGACAACGAAATATTCTAATCATACATCATAGCTCTGACTGCTTCACAAATTGTCATGTTCTTTCTTTCTGCAACCCCATTATGCTGGGGATTATAAGGCAAGGTCAGCTACCTCTTAATCCTAGAAACTCGATAGAGATCATCATATTTGTGGGAGTCAAACTCTTTTCCATTATCTGTTCTGAAAACACAAATATGTCTTACTTGTCTGATTCTCAACAAGATTCTTAAAATCCTGAAATTTACTGAAGGATTCATCTTTAGTTTTCAGAAAATAAATCCAGGTTTTGCGGGAGCAATCATCAATAAAAATAATATAATAAAGACGACCATTCATGGACGGAGCAGTCATAGGTCCACATAGATCAGAATGAATAAGATCTAAGATACCATTAGTTTTTCTATTATTGTGAGGGTAAGCTTTCTTTGTATTTTTACTAAGAGAACAACCTCTACAGATACTATCATGCTCAAAAGGAAAAAATAACATATATGTTACCATCTTTTGCGAACCTGGGAGAGCATTATAGTTGAGATGTCCAAATCTTCTATGCCATAGTTTGCAGCAATTGATCATCACATGAGCTAATGCTTGAATAACTTGACCAGAGATTTTGTAAAGTCCACCTTCTTGAACTTCAGTTATCATGGTTGAGCTCATACTTTCATTTGAGGGCCACATAAGAGTCTTTCCTTTGGAGAAGGCTATTGTGTACCCTTTACTTTCTAGAACTGCAACTGAATTAAGATTTTTCTGTAAGCCATGAACACAAAGAATTTCTTCAACATGAAATACATTACCTGACTGAAGCTGAAAAGAGGTTGATCCAACTCCTTTGATGGCATAAGTGCCATCATCACCCAATTCTACCTTCACATTGAACTTCTTATATCGGTAGTTCACAACGTTTTGTTTGAAGCCGGTCATATGCTTGGAGGCCTCGCTGTCAACTAACGAAATTTTTTCTAATTTGGTGACAACACCGGAAAGAGCTGAAAAAATATAACTTTCTCTTCGTTGCTCTTGTTTTTTAGAAACAACTCTGGTTCTCTTTCTTTGAGGCTCTTCTTCCTCAGTTGAAACTGAAGCATGGAACCTACCTTTCCGTTTATGCTTTGAAGGAGGGTTCCTGCAGTCTTTTGCATAATGACCTAGCTTGTTACAATTAAAACATCTTACTTTAGATAAATGAGAGTGAGGATGAGAGTGCTTACCTAGAGGTTTCTTACCTTTGCCTTTGTGCTGAGGAAACCTCTTCCAATTTTTGGCTTTGGCTGAAAGAGCACGGTCTTTCACAGTGGAGGGTTCATTTCTGCTTTTAATTTTTCCCTCTTCTTCCAAACAATCATGGCATAATCTCTCGAAGTTGGGTTGAACTTTTCTTCCATTTACAGATGAGAGAAATGTCTCCCATGATTCTGGAAGACCATTTACTGTTGTTTGTACAAGGTCATCATCATCTACTGCAACTCCAATTGTTGCAAGCTGATCTCTTGTTTGGGCAATTTTGGAAAAGAAGGCAAAGATGGTTTCATCCTTTCCCATCTTTAATGTATGTAGTTGTTTTTTCAAGGTCCTCTTCTTAGTTGGGGCCTTCTTTTCATACACGTTGGCTAGGGTATCAAAGAATTCCTTTGCTATTCTTAGGTGAGAAATAAGAGGCATCATACTATCTTTAACAGAGTAAAAATGACCCTCTTGGCTTTGGCTTGCCTCTTCTTATAGATCGCTCTTCCTGCATTTGTAGTACGTTCTTTCATCACCTTGGTAACCAACTCATCCAAGTCACTTTCTTCCACGATATTAAAGACACAATCCTTCCAGGCCTTGAAGTTTGAAACCCCTTCAAGCCTATCTTCTGCTTTGACTGAAGAAGAAGCCATACTGAAAACTGTTTACAGGAGAGATTTGATGCAAAACAAACTTATTGCTGATCTGAAATACAAACCCTTAATAGAGGATCTACGCAGGTTCAAAAGTCTGTCACAAATGAGCTCCTTTCACGCCCTAAGCTCTGATACCATGTTAGAATTTAAGGGCAAAACAGTAGGCTAGCTAGAAACAAAAATATTTTTATAAAGTTCAACTCATTTTCTACTGTAATTTCGGGTCAACAAAACATTAAATTTCTGATGCATAATCTAATAGCATAAATTAGTAACATAACATATATATGAGTATTACCTTAGCTGTAACAAAGAACAAAGGTACATGATTTGCTGTTGTTACCTTCCTCCATTGTATGCTCAGAAAAAACTTAGTAGATCATGGATCAAACCCTCAGGGTAGATCTCATCATGATCATAGGGACAATGCCAATAAGAACTCTTAGGATAGGAAACCAAAAACTAACTCAGCAGGCTGAAAAACTACATTCCAAGCCACTGTCAAGCAATAGGGTTGAAAACAAAAATAACACTGTCCAACCTAGGGCTGAAAAAGAACCCACAAACAAGCTTAACACTTTCAACCCAAGAACACATAATTATGTTTTAACAAAGGAAAAATACTAGCAGTTCAAAACAACCCTAACAATTCAGCTCACAAAGTAAGAATACTAAGGATGCTAACAGACAAGGTAAGGTAGCACATCAAGACACAAGGGCGACACCAATAAAATATCAAAGCGACATCATTTAGACCATAAATACAACAAGGCGACTCAATCAAACCAGTAAGGTGGCACCAGAACACCAACAACATACAAGAACCCTTTACAGCTGGTAGGGATAGACTCCTACAGGTCAACGACATGCATAATCGGTCATGGATGATAGGGATAAACCCACGACAGGTGGAGCAGACCAAGAACACACAAGAGGGGACCTCAAGTCAATATGGTTCTAGGTTCTCCATGTCTAGGACCTGTGGGCCTTGAGACATAATCTCTTTAGTTATCCCTAGGCTAGAGGATAACAGTGCGCATAACTAAGAAAAACCCTTAATGAACCTCCTATAATAGCTTCAAATTCCAAGGAATCCATTGAGCTCTGTAAGTGTCTTAGGTATGGGCCAATCTAAAATAGCTTGGATCTTCTCCTGATGAACTTGCACCCATTGGGCCCCAATGATGTGTCCCAAATAAAGAACTTTTGTCATGCCAAATTCGCATTGGGACTCTTTGGCGTACAATGATTGATCTTCCATGATGCTTAAGTTCTCACCCACATGCTTGAGATGATCCTTCCATGTTTTTCTATATATCAGTAAATCCTCGAAGAAAACCAATACAAACTTCCTAAATTGCTTATTGAATATATGATTCATACATGATTGGAAGGTGGATGGCGCATTGGTTAGTCCAAAAGTCATGACTAAAAATTCATAGTGCCCATAGTGACACCTAAAAGTTGTCTTGTGTATATCTTCCTCCCTCATCCTAATCTGATGGTACC
>ML867748.1:0-12856 GCA_009831015.1 Picea engelmannii
TGGGAAGATATTCATCATAGATCATACTTCCTCCCAGAGTTAAGTCGAATTGAAGCCAGAGAATTCACTGTGACTATGAGAGGAGATCGGTCTTGTCCTATTAATCCCTTAGCTACACATGAGGTTTATGCTGAGGGTAATATGGAAACTATTGTTGAAAACTTACCGATCAATATCTCCCAAAACTCAGGCGTCGTGGAGAATGTCTTCATCATAGTAGACTGCTCCCCCGAAGAGATTCAAATCTACACAGATCTTTTCAAAGAATTCTGCGACGTTTTTGCCTGGTCTTATGAGGAAATGCCAAGTATCGATCCAAAAATAGTTGAACATGAAATCACAATGTATCCTAATGCCAAGCCTATTTGGCAGAATCTTCATCCAGTTAATCCTAAGAAAGAAACAACCATTAAGGTTGAGGTTGAGAAATTTCTAAAAGTTGGTTTTAGCTATCCTATCCATTAGACCCAATGGGTGTCAAATCCTATGTCGGTCAATAAAAATTAAGGAACGATTCATGTTTGTACTGACTTCCGTGATTTGAAAAAGGCATGTCCCAAAGATAACTTTCCCACATTGTTCATAGATCAGATCATTGATGAATGTGCTAGTTGTGAAGCCTTTTCTTTCATGGAAAGTTTTTTGGGATATAATCATATACAAATCAAACCCAAAGACCAACACAAAATGGCAGTCATCTATCCATGGGGTACATTCGTGTATTGTAAGATGCCTTTTGGTCTCAAAAATGTTGGAGCCACCTTTCAGTGGGCCATGTCTTTTTATTTTCATGACCTTAAGCATATAGTCAAGGCTTACTTAGATGATTTAGCATCTTGATCTCACAAAACAACATATCATCCCACACACCTCTGACTTATCTTCGAACCTTGTCGCTACTTTCGGATTCGCTTAAATCCAAACAAGTGCAGCTTCTGCGTAACGTCGGGACATTTGTTAGGTTTCATCGTATCAACAATAGGGATCATGGTCGATCCTCTCAAGGTGGAGGCAATAATTCAGTTGCCCCCCCCCCGCACAATCCTTCAACTTCAGAGTCTACAAGGCAAGGCAAACTTTTTACGATGCTTCATCGCCAACTATGCCGAGATCACCAAGGGATTTATGCACTTACTGAAGAAAGACATTCCCTTCTACTGGGACGATGTTGCTCAACGCTCTTTTGACACATTGAAACATGCCCTCACATCTTCCCATCTACACATAGTAGGAAGAGAGGCCTAATGTCCTCGTACCACTACTCGAGGACTAAAACTCAGAACTCTCTCAAGAAAGAACGAACACATAATGGTCCTGAAACTGAAGTTCCTATGTGTCCACAAATAACAATTTGTCAGCTGTCTTTTCATACACTCAAGAAATGTGGTACTCCAATAAAAAACTTGTGCATTTAAGCATTGGACTGCACAGTTCATCTATGCATGAGACGCCTAATGTAGAGCCGCAGAACCAGTGATTAACCCGATAAGCAATACTATCGCCTGTAGCGATAAGTTAGTGATATTGCTTATGGGCACCTGTGTGCTCGAGCGATCTGTATCAGATGCACAGTATAGACCTATCAATTCCACTATGTTATGCGGCCCCACAGGAAAATTATGGAAATTGACTGGTTCCCCTCTCCTAGAGAGGCCAGTCAAAAAGTAAATGTCCTCGACCATGGGCACCAATGACTGCCCCTCTAACATGAATTCCTCTGCATTTGGATGTCAGTAGTCAACCAAGGCATTTAGTAGCCTAGGTTGTTCCCACATGAAAGGACATAGAAAAAACTTGAGTAACCCACACTGCATCAAAGTATCCACAACATTGGGATCTTCCCTGAACAACTCATTCACCTCTTCATACCCTCTTTCTCTCCAATGGACATACATCCTGCAAAACACCAAGGTTCAGGAGGGTTAACCCTTGCTTTTTATGCCTTTTGTATTCCATAAGGGGGTGCACACGTGTTGTAATGGTGAAATTCATATGTACATGAGTGCAAAGTTTACTCTACCCAAATTTACACATGGCCTTTCCAGAGACAACCCGCGTGGACCTAGGGCCAACCTTTTAAAGGTTGATGCCCCCCTAAAAAATGAGACCCAATGAAAAAATGAAGACATAAAATGCAAGATAAGCGAGTTCGTACATACTTGGTCTAGACAAAAGTTTGTTTCATCCACTGTAGCTCCTGAAATGACTGCTTTTGACAAAGGGTGTCTTTTGGCTCCAGAGTCAATTTCCAAATCAGAAATGGTGATAATGAGCTGTCAGCTTCTATTTATAGACTTTTTGGCCTCTTTTTGTCACTTTTTTGGCTTCCCTTATCATTTTATTTATAACAAAAACCATTTAGAGTGATTCAGGAGTTGCATAGGAGGGATTTGATCGGGTATTGGGACAATTTTTTTTGAGTTTTGAGTATTTTTCGACGGTCCATGGAAATTTTTTTCGACGATCAACTTGAACATATAGGTTAGGTTTCTACCCTGTTTTTGTATCTCGTTGTCTTTTTCCTTTATCATAGGATCGATCCCATCAGGTTGTGACACGAAACCATCATATCTACTTTATAAGTGTCACAATTTGGTGGTATAGCTTACCGGAACATGGATTCCCTAGGTAGATCCTGGTTGCATTATGGTATTCATGCTGTCTCTAAAAACACTCTAGGCTCGAGAGTCCTTGTAGCTTTTCCTGAACACGATTTTGAGCCTCATTTGCATGATTCTTCTTTTTTCTTGACCCCACCCTCAGGACTCCTAAAAAATAACGGGTCTTCTTTTAATCCCTTTTCAGACCCTCTAAATATGAAAAGATTGTCGAGCGATCTTGTGGCCTTTCACGCTTGTTAAACTGAAATTTGAAGTCACGTCTATCCGATGGTAGTTTACTGCTTTTTCAGTCCGAACGGTCAACTGTACGAACAAAGGTATACTCTATGGAACTTCAACTCTATAGAAGAGTACTCTTAAGTATAATTTTATCCCCTTTTCAAGCCTGAGGAACTAAACATACAAAGAAGGAACCCCCACAGAGTCCATAGTTAAGATCTTTTCAGACTCCCTGAAATTGAAAAGATCACTGAGTGACCTTATTCTTTCACACTCGTTAAAATGGTCAAGAAGAACATTTCGATGGATATTGTCCTTATCACACTCATTAAAATGGTTTTGAATAGACGTCTTGTCGGTGCTAGTTTACCCCTTTTTCAAACCGACTAGACTATCTTCGAAAAAGGTACCCCAATGGAGTCTCCTTTTATGTTTTTTTAGACTCTCTAAATATGAAAAACCATTGATCTTACCTTCTCTGGGCTTGTTAAACTTACATCGAAGGACGTTACCATTATGTGTTTTGTTAACCGCGTTTGCATACCTTATACGCCAACGTTGTAACAGTTTGCTTCTACATCTTAACACCCTTGGTCCCCAGAGGATTTTTCCTGAGTATCATTATACTAAAATATCAATCTTATCCTTGTGCCTTGAACTTGTATGTTTGAAACACTCGTTCCTCCATTGTAACGTAACATTCCTATATTATTTTCCCCAAAATTATTGAAAAAGACAAAAAAATCAAATATGCCCCAAAAAGAGGAAGGGAAAAGTATTTTCTTTATTGATAGCATAACGAGTCTCCCTTGGATAAAGAACATCTATACGTTTGTTCATCAAACTATGGGATGTCGTACGACCTTGAGAAGCTATTCTTCCTATATAGAGTTGTGTCCTTGGCCATTTGGTTATCCTTCCAAACATATGGGGAGTTTGAGTTGCCTCCTACTTCGTAGACTTATGATCAATGCCATGCTACCTGAGTCCCATCACTTGTCATGCTATTGTCCAATTGAAGTTTGTCACCAAGCCTAAGTCGGCCCCTCTGCAATTTGTCTCTTGCCCTCATACCTGGCCATCCTGAATGTCCAATCAAGTCCTTGTTCTAAATCAATTAAGCCTTCATTCTGATCATCAATTCCATGACTAACGAGCCGTCAAATACCTCTGGGTAGTGTAGTCATACACTCATATTACACTCCTACAAGAGTTTTGAATATTTTGAAGTAGTTGCTCGAGCTCTAAAGACCTCATCTCCAACCATCAGGCCGTATCAAATTCTAGAAGATGGATACTCTATCTGTATATCTTTTTGATTTCGAGATGTAGCTCCACTATGTATTGTTCATGGCTACTCTTTATATAGTTATATAACATGGATCTATAGTGTATTTGATTGGTAGCTATCATTCTATTTTATCCCGAGCATGGGTATGCCCGCCTCGGTGAGACATTTGTTATTTTACATACGGTGCCTCCTAATTCCTGATCCTTGGGCTCATTCATTCGGCACATCAGTAAAGATTGGTAATGTATTTCGGCCATCAGATGCTCTTCTGACCTCACACATTAGGGGGCATCTGTTATAACCCTAAATTGAACCATACATGCTTATATGGCATCAGGCCATCTCAGATCCCTTCTTTGCCAAAGCACTATTGAGCAACTCTTTAAAAAACCTCTTTTATAAGGGACCATGTGCCCTACTCCATTACTGCACGTGTGTACATGCTAGATGAACTAAAATAACTCGTGTGGATCGACGAAATAATAAAAAAAGGAAAGTTGCCAACAAAAAACACAGCTCTAGGCGAGTTAACTGAAACTCCCAACCATCCATGGCTGAGGGTTCGTCCAAATACCTAGCTTATTCTAGCCTATAAAAGAAGGGCTAGGGGTCCCATTTGGAGGAGGAAAAATATAACAAAGAAACTCTATCCAATTGCATATTCCCATTGTCCCAACCCTTTATCCATCCTTGTGTAAGAAGAGATACAAAGCAAAGACATTGGAGGACATTTGAAGAGGAGCCCAGAATCAAGATTTGTGGAGCAGTGGCCGGTCTCGAAATTTGTAAGTTGATTCAATTAAAGTAATAAAGAAATGCTTTTCATGTCCCACTTTATGAGTTCTTCATAATACAGTAAATATATGTTTGAATCTCTAACCCATTAGTCTATAGGTAAAATGCATGTGTAGTTTGTTTCTTGTTTTGCATACAGGTCATCTTTGAAAGGAGGACTGTTAACAAGTGATCAAGCGGGAGGAAGGATCGACATCGAACATCCGGAAAAAGGTATGTTGGTCTAAACCATGTATTTGCTGAAAAGGAATGGGGTTTAAGTCTAGGGACAAAAGTAGAAAGTATATTTCTTTTGGTCATATATGCATGCATAAGATAACCCTATTTGCTAGTTCGTAAGGGGATTTCCCTCAAAACAGTTGGGCATAAAGGCTTATGTGGGCTATATTCCTAAGAGCATTTCACCAAAAGAATTGGCCTTTGGTGACATCTTTTGGTCATCAAAGAAATCCATTGATTTGAAATTAACCTTGTATGAATTGGATTGTGAAAGTATTGTTATTCTCTATTTCAAGTTGTACTCTTTTTTCTAGGGGTAATTATTGCAATACAACTGACAATTTTGGATTTCATTACGTAATTAACTTTCTTACGGTCGTCTCTGTTTGTTTTTTATGATCCAGACCAATGGTGATGATACTTAATCCTCTTTAAGTACTTCAAACCCTATCAAATCTTATCATTTTTTTAGAATGCAGGTTCTTATGTATATTATGGACTTCCAACTCTTACAATAATGGTTCGTTGTAAAGAAGGGATGCGTATGCTTAGAATGCAATTTAGCAAGTTAAAAATGACTCTACATAAGTTGTATTCTATGGGTGAAATATGAACTTTATTTTTCTCCTTTTCAAGTTTATTGAGGTAACTCGATAGATGCAGAGTTAATTGGTTAAAGTGGAGAATAATTATTAATAATAATAATCTTAGTATAAATGAGGTCCTAAAGGTAATACTTGTTTTTTTAACCCTAAGTGAAGGGTGAATATGTAATATGTTGCATTCTATAGATATTTCTCATTCATAGCAATCGAAAGTCCTTCTGAGATGGATGACCAACAATGGATTACTTACTGGGTTCTATACTCATTGATTACCCTTTTCAAGCTCTCTTTCTATAATTTTCTCGCCCGATAATATAAAGTTATCTCATTGTATATAAACCAGTTTAAGATATCTAAAATAAGTTTTCTCTCCATTGAAATTATAGTTGGTTGATGTCAATTCAAGATGAAACTCAAATACCATGTATGTGCGACAGGTTACCCATATGGCCTTATCTAAAATTCATTGTGTCATTCTTACCAATGTTCAATGGAGCATCATACATATATGAGAATTACGTTAGAAATTTTGTTAGAAAATATTGACCCAATTCAGATCTACCAAGTGGGAAAAAGAAGGTCGTTCGAAAGATTAGCCCTGTTTCAAGAGTTGGAGTCAAACACTAAATTGCACTACATGGGCCTGATGCATTTGAAAATATAATTAAAGAAGTAAGGACTAGACCTATTTATTTTCACTTGGTTCCTATGCTTGCCTATTTAGCTCAAACTATAAATACGTTTGAATTCCTTTAAGGGTCAATAAAATCTTATTTCATTTTGGAATTGACGGGACTCAAATAAAAAACATATTAATCAGGTTTCAATAACAGAGGTAGAAATTCATTTTGTTGGCTTATTCCTTTGGTTTGGAATGTTCTCTTTGATATCAAGGTTAATCATCCAATATGAAATGACCTACTTTGCATTTTTATTTAAAAATTAATTTATTTGGTAAAAGAATTTGTACAGCCACAATGATGGGAAATGTAAAATAAAAATGTAAATCCAAATATGAGTGATATCAAAACATTGGATGAGGCCAAATATACATAGATTAATTTCATAGCTTTGTCAACACAAAAATGAGAGAAGGTGAAAAAATAATTTACCAAAATATACTCGTGGTGCTCTAGAAATTGGATGGCTTCATCCTGAAAAGGATCGAGCTTGAAGGGATAATCCTTCACAATGCAACGGTTTGTATGTGTAGAAAATTTGATGAAATTTGATAGAATGGAATTTGTCAAGGTGCTTTTTAATGACAATGTCACATAATAAAATTTTCAAGGTACACAAGATGTTGCTATGGACGGCCCTAAATCATTCTTGCTTCTTGCCACAACTGCCTTGAAGCATTGTATCCACTGTTCATCAGGAGACGTGGGAGATGAACAAAGAGATTGTTGGCAGCCATTTCATTTTCTTATCCTATCTCTATAAGCTGCCTACACAAGTGTTTTGGAACCCTTGATTCTCATCGTAAGTTTTTGAATAAAACAACACTGTCATTTTGTGCATTTGCACACCTGCCTTTTGTTCTCGTTTTCATGACTATAAGCGTGAAAATTTTGATTTCGAAGTCACGTCAATGGCATAAAAATCTTCACTGGATTATTATGGTTACTCTTGTCTATGTGTTCATTGCATTTCCAATTCAATTATGGTCACAAAGCTGGCAAGACACCAAAACCTTTACTCATTTGGCATTATTTTGTTGTTAATATGATTTCATTTTTATGAGACTATGATGGTATTCTAATAATTGTGATTGAGTTCTTCGTTCAATAGTGGTTTGATATTCTTTTTATTTTGATCGAATCCAATGGTTTCGTAACAACAAATTAACATGGTGATTAGACGCTTAATTCAATAGTTTTATACAATGCATAAGTTTTATGGTCAAATCCTTATTCGAAACATTGTTTTGATTTTAAAAACATGAAAATACTATTGCTTGTGTAAAGATTTGGGTCGACTTACCATAGTTCTCATTAATTGTTTGAATGGCATTTGATTTTAACACATTCCAATAGTGATTTGAATCACCATATGCGATGTTGATTGTACAGTTGGATATGACTATTTTGCATGGGTTGATTCCGTTCCACCACCCTCACACACTTTGGCATTAATGCCTTCCCTCTATCCCAGGTTACCTCTGTTGGTTTCCGGGAAGTCTGTGAGCTATTTGATCCTGTGTTTACCCTGTCGAAACCCTTGCCCATTTACCCGACTCACTATGTGCCCTTGCCTATGGCACCTGTGGTGCACATAAATCCTAATAGAAACCAAACACTCCTGCTTTTCGACAATGCCCGTGAAGATTTGGAAAATAGTGGCTAGCTGGTGTTTATCCAGAGATTTGAGGGTTTAACCTTTCGGTAGCCCAACAGTTCTCCCTCACGTTTGACGGTTACAGAGCTAAGGTCAGAGACATACAACTTGAGCTAAATGAGGAATTCCTAAGCTCAGCTATGGGACTACCAGCTACAGGGAAAAGGTGGTTTAAAAATTCCAAAGTGGACGAGGTGTCATGGCCGCTCCTATTCACATCAAGGAAGATTGTGAGTTGTGATAGAGGTATGCCTATCGCTGACCTCAAACCCAGGTGGCATGACTTATTGGAAATTTTTAATCAGTTTGTGACCTACGAAGGTTGTTATGGCTTGGTATTTCTATATCATCTTCGGTTATTGATGAATTGTATAGGCTATCCTCTGAAAATGTCGCACTATCTATTATGCAGTCCTTACAAAATGTCCAAATGGCTTAAGCGTGAGAAGGCTGATAGAAGCCTTTTCCATCACTGCATGATCAAAGTCCTTATCGTCCACCATTTGAGCCTTAGTGGTGATAGTTGGCAAGCCTTCCTATCAAGGAATGGCTTTGCCACTCTCGAGTCTGTTCAAATTGACAAATTTGTGGTCACTGAAACCCTAGTTATGCCTACCGTGCCACCTCCTACCCTTCTACCCCCTATTAAACCCTCAAATTGCCTCGACCTTGACCTACCCGATACCATGGCCGACCTGTGTGCCAAAGAAAAGATTAAGACCGCTAAGAAGCCTATGAGGAAGAAGGGTAAGGGTGATACTGGTGTCAACAATAAGGGTAAGAAAAATGCAAGATGGGTATCCAGATGTGTTAGGAACAAACCCAAGCAAAACATTGACCAGAAGCCAATAGTGTTGAGCGAGGATTCAAAATCTGATATTGAACATTTCCTAACCGAGGAATTCCCCTATTCTCATGTCTTATGCTCTATCGAACCCTATGACTATGTTTCCAAGTTACCTCCATGCCTCAAAAATGACCCAAAATTCCTGGGAATTAATCTTCACAATGACACCCCTGGTAACTTGAAAGAACCCTCGCCTGTGATGCCAAATCAACCACCTTGTACATAATGCAATGCTTGGCTTGAACGTTATTACACCGACGTCCCCCTGTTGCAATCTAAGATTAAATCTTTGGAGGAACGGGTGTCAGTGTTGTCAAAAGAAAGAGACAGGCTACAAGCCAATTAGAAGAAACAAAAAACCACCGGTTCAGTTGTATTCAGAAATGTGGAGGCAGCAACGGATTTTGTCAATTCAATGTTGTCCCGATCAAATCATTTTCCTACTGCCCAGGTATGTATTTCAATATCGATTTTGTTTTATGAGTTGGTTTGAATTAGTATGACTTATTGGGTTTGCTTTCGTTTAGTTCTGTTTGAATAGATTCAAGAAATGATTATGTTATTGTTTTGAATCATTATTTTCGTCTTGGGTCATGATTGCATTCGATATGTACAGTAGATTCGTTTTTCTAAAATCAAATATAGCTATGATTTGGTTAATGCGATTTTATTGTTCTCAGTTTAGCATAGCGATTGTGCCGGCCCTAAGTTCGTTCGATTCATTTTGGTTTGATTTTCAAAACAATTCTATATGTTTGAACCAACATAATCTTTTGTGTATGCGATGCATTGATATCAGGGATTGGTTCGATAAATACAACGTAATCTATTGATTCAAAAAATGATTTCGTTGGTTTCCAATTGTCAATCGATTCTGCCTGCTCCGAATTGGTAATAAAAGTTGTTTGAACATATTGCATGTATCTCTGCTACCATTTGGTCAAACATGATTTATGTCTGTTTCAAATTGGCATAAAGATTTGGTTACTTCTAGCATGAGCGATTTTCTTTTTTTCGATTTAATGATTAAATATTTGTTTAATAGTTCGAATATATTTCTATTAGTTTTGTATGGATTTAAAACGATTTTGTTTTCAAATTAGACCAACTACAGAATCACAAGATTCTGTAACTAGTCTTAAAATTTAGATTTTTTGTTAATTTTACCAATAAAACAATATCTAAACTTGTTTATTCTTGTCTACCCACAGGTACCTATGAATTTCATTGACAAATTGGACATGCTGTGGTTGTTTAGATATGTTTTTTTTTTAAGTTGTTAGTGATAGGCAGAAATAGAGAATGACTTGGGAGATTGTTCCCAAATTTTTTGTAAATTGTTTTGATAATTCCCACATGGATGTTTTACCCTGTGGTCTTTAAATATTTGTTATTTTTTGTAAAGAACACATCATCACTGTTGGGAGAACAAGACTATGGATTTATGATATAGACTTGAATGAAATTTGATCTTTTGTAACAGCTTTAACTTTCAATTTATCATACTTTCGTTCAGGTTTTGTGCATTCTAATTTGTGATTAAGTCAATGACTACTTTAGATATGAAGACTTATTACAGTTTAATGCGTTGTGATTTAAATTCTGTCCATGTCTTATGTATCTTAGTTTTAGCACAAGAATTACTCTATTTCAATTTAATGAATTAAAGGTTTATCTTCTTCATTAGTTGAATTGTTTTGTACAGATCTTCACACAGGGATTTATCTAACTATGATGATTTGTAAATCATAAGATTATTGTCAGTTTTATGTCTTGTTTGTTCTGTTGTTTATATTCAAAAGAGCACTGCTTCTTCTTGTTTACGAGAAGCCTGTGAAGAATCTGGTGCAGGTTTCCTCCCACCAAACAACTAAATTGAATACTTTGCACGGGACAAATTGGAAAGTGTTATTATAGGTTAGTTTATTAGTGTTATTTAAATAATTTAGATAGATACATAGTTCAGATTTATAATTAGGATTATTATTTCAATTACTCAACTTAGATAGTTATAATTTTAGTTCTTTTTAATGAAATTATAAAAATCAAAAAACAATAGTCTTGCTGTCATGGGGCAGTTTACAAATGATTTTTGCAGGTTTTCATTTAAAATCTATAATCTGTAAATATTGTACATTTGTGATTAAGATCTAATCCTGTTGATAGATGAACATTTACTTTCATAGAATTATTGTTGTATAATATTAGACAATAGACTGTATATATTTATTTTATATTTGTTTATTAGTTTTGTTTAATTGTTGTTTTCATTTAGATTAGTTCCTTTAGTTTGTTTCTTTCGTTTTCGTACGACTTAGATTGGCCAACGGATCCGCTAAACCCGTCAAGGTAGATCATCCCAAACGGCTTGGGTTATTTAGACAACCCCGGACGGGATCCACCCTTCCAGTTGATGAGCGTTCATTTTATCCCGTCAACAAATGGTGCTAGAAAGAGCGTCAACTGACAAGCCGGCCTTGTAGGAGCCTTTATTTTAAATGTATTCAATTTCCCCCATGGCTCCCCAAATGACTGTGTTGGAACATGCCTTCAACTTCTAATTACCCAATGTTCCCAACGAGACAGTCTCTCGCTTGTACAAACTCACCGTTGATGGTGGAAGCACTACATCTACTAAAGACCACCTGAACAAGTTTTGGTGCAAATGCATCAAACATGACATCTCAGATTTAGGATTTTTATGCAGACTGTTCGCTTTTACTTTTAGAGGTCGAATCAAACATTGGTTTGAATCCTTTCCAACATGTCACATTTTTTATTGGTTTCAATTTCTAGATGAGTTTCTAGATGATTTTGAAATTTATGATTTTTATCAATTATGTGAAGAATTTCATACTTCGCTAATCAACGGAGATTCATCTTCAGAAGACTTTTTCACAAGATTTTATCATATCCTATGTAAATTTAATCTCGATGACATGTCATTGGCATTAAATCTCTTCTATGATGCTTCCATCCCTTCCATCCAGTCATGTTCAATCACGAATGAAGAACCAATTGCAAATCCTATCACTCAACTGCTAGAACAATCTTCTTCGCAAGAAGAGAAAAAATCTTCCGATAATGTTGAACAAGCTAGGGAGGTAGAATTTATTGATCAGGCTCTTATTGACAAACAAATTGGTTTTTCCTTTGAATCATTGTATTTTCAGTCTAAGACTAGTATGGAAGATGATTCGCTTCTCGCTCAAGGTGAATACCCACATTCTTATAACTCATGCTCCAATCAACATGTAAAATCAGTCATTGAAGAACACTTAAGCGATGAAAATCATCTTGAATGTTCTAGTACGCCTATGAAACTGATTAGAGAATAAGTTACGCAACTAGAAGAAGAAACTTTAAACCTTCATCCTCAAAATGCACTTTGTTTACAGGAAATACTAGATGCTTGTCACATAAATTTTGAATTATCTATCACACAAAAGGCAAATCCAGATGATCATATTGTGTTGAGGAATTCGTCACCAAAACAGAGTGAAGAGAATTGTCTTGAGAATACCATTGTTGAGTATCATAGTTCAAGAGATTCTTTTCATCTGCTTATTTCTGATTCCTTTTATTCTTTATATCCTGATCTATTCCTAGATTTTGGTCGACTTGACATCTTACCTACAACATACTAATCTTTTCCGCCACAATCATATCCTTTCGATATGTTGAATTTTGGTGAAATTAATTCTGAGCATAACATTGATAAAACCATATTTGACGCTTGTTCACTTTCATCACTCACATGGGAAAAGGACACGTTGCGAAATGATTTTACACAGTTTATTGTTGAAAAATACAATGCATTATATCTTATGGAGATCAAACATTCTAAGATGCATATCCGTTCTTTAATTAGCTCGAATCTTGATGTTTATGCTTCACATTTTGAAATGATCAATCTCATTGA
>WSFP011436388.1:0-21047 GCA_009831015.1 Picea engelmannii
CTCATGTAGCATACAAATATATATAATATTAAGTAACAATAAATCATAAATAATAATAATACATAGTTATTAATTGTCTAAGGGATGCATACTTTCATGGATGGTCACCATATGTGCCTTTAGGTTCTCTATATATTTGGCACATTCATCACTGTACATCTTGTTGATGTTTGGACAACATCGGGAAGACATTCTCTTAGATTAATAATTAATAATATAATTATTGATTGTTAAATACTATATATAATAAGTAAATGATAATAATAAATAGTTATTGATTATCAAAAGGGACGCATCCTTTCATGGATGGTCACCATATGTTCTCTATATATGGAACACTCATCATTGTAATAATATATCGATCATATCTCATATGAAGAAAAAAAACATGGTATCAGAGCAGGACTAGGCTTGACTCCTTCATAGGAGGGCCCAGGAAAATGAGAGTAGAGTAAAATGTTGGGAGTGTTAGGGTTGTTACAATCTCTATGTACAACATATTTACTTTTTACTCCTACCTAAATTATAGAAAGAATTCCATAAATTATGGTGGGCAGTAATTTCTAGTAAAAATGTCTAATTACCTAAATATGAGGAATGCACTGCATATTTACTTCTACATATATTTATGCAAAGAATCGCATGAATTATGGAGGAATAATTTATAACCAAATTTAATCTTTGGGTAACGGGAGGTATTTTCCAACTATTTCTAAGAAAGAAAATTTAATTTAATTTTCAAAGAGACGTGTCTTTTTGGATCAATCTAATATTACTATAAAAAGACACTTGAAAGACACAACAATAGACACACATATTTTTTCTCTCTCACACGTGGGAAGTGATCTAAGGAAAAGACCAAAGTTTCTAAGAAGTTGAAATTTTCCGAGTTATTTAGTGATGTTCTAGAATTTACTAAAGTAATATTGTATATCATTGGAAGTTATTACCACTTGCCGAAAATTGCGCTTGTCTAATTTAACACTAGAAAATCAACATGGTTAGCCGTATGACATTGAGTATATGATAGATGTGTGTTGGTAGCCGTATGACATCGAGTATATGATGGATGTGTGTTGGTCATAATAGAAGACGTATCATTTGGAGTCATTGTATATAGTTGTGCATAAGATAAATTGATCTCCTCTAGGAGATGCTTTTTGTTGTTCTTGTTTCTTGTTCCGGGCAGGTCACAAGTAATAGCTCTGAGAAGGAGCCATAACGACGGTCGCAGGAGGTAGACATGGAGGGCAAGACCTTCGAACATGATATCAAGGAGAGACATTGCCAGACAGATGCTCAGAGATAGGAAGTCTCTAGGAGCAATGTACCTCCCAAGACGAGACCATGCCAAATAGCAGAGACAGCTCTAGTGATCATGGATACAACCATTCAAGACCGATTGTAGCACAACTATGGTGATAGATCCAAGTAGAGTAGGATGTACTACATCCAGAGGGAGCAGAGATTGAGTTACCGCCAGAGAATGAGGAAGAGTTACCTTCGGTGTCAAAGGGAGAAGAGACAGAGGAGTCACCTCCAAATCTAGAGGGACTGTTGATGTTTGAGGAAACATCATGAGACATTCTCTCCGAAGGGTCTTTTGTGGACTAGTAGGCGGGAATGTAGACTTCATCCTAACGTGCCTCGAATGGTGAGATGAAGGAACCAAGACATCGGTTTCACAAGGAAACCTCGATATGTCTTGTGAGACATTGGTTCCATGAGGGAACCTCGATATGTCTTAGACATTGGTTTCATGAGGAAACCTCTATACGTCAAATATGGTCCAAGGTGACATTACCTTTCAAAGGGAGACAATTCAGCCTATTGATCAAATTGGTCCCATTGATCCTGTAGCTCCAGTTAATGTTCCCAGAGATATTGCAATAGGTCGGAAGAGACCTGCATGGGCTCATCAGAATCTGCAGGAGGCAGAAGAACATGCGACTCCTTGTGGTACCTTCCGAGTGAGTAGGAGACCTCATAGATATCTGTGCTATGCAGCAGCTATGAGCCACATCATTCATTTTGAGCATTTCTGTTATGAGGAGGTAACTAGTCATCCAGTATGGATAGATGGCATGATGGAGGAGTATCAGTCCATCATGAAGAATGATGTGTGGGATATTGTTCTGAGACCTGAGGGGATGTCTGTAGTGACTTCCAAATGGATCTATAAGATCAAACACACAGTTGATGGGAGCATCGAGAGGCACAAAAATGAGATTTGTTGCTAGAGGATTCTCTCAGGTGGAGGGAATAGATTATGAGGAGACATTTTCTCATGTTGCTCGATACACTTCTATCCGGATGATTATTGCCCCTGCAACATCCATGGGTTAGAGAGTACATCAAATGGATGTGAAGACAGCCTTTCTCAATGGAGAGATTGAGGAAGAAGTATACAACAAGTAGCTAGATGGTTCTGTGATACATAAGGAGTCTCATGTGTGCAGGTTGAGTGCAGGTTGAAGAAGGCCCTGTATGGACTCAAGAAGGCACCTCGAGCTTGGTATGCGAGGATTGATGGACACTTGATGAGTTTGGGCTTCAGCAAAAGTGTTGTCGATCCCAGCCTGTACTACAAGACTATTAATGGTGAGTCCCTGATTTTGGTCCTCTACGTTGATGATTTATTCCTCATTGGTACAGAGAGCCTTATTGCTAAATGCAAGTATGCATTGGCCTCTGAGTTTGAGATGAAGGACCTTGGTATGATGCACTACTTCTTGGGACTAGAGGTGTGGCAAAGAATTGATGAGATCTTCCTGAGTCAGGGGAAGTACACAGTGGAGATATTGAAGAAGTTTGGGATGTTAAACTGGAAGCCCGTGGTGACGAATCTGAAGAAACTAAGTGTGTCTTCTTCCGATTCTGAAGAAATTGATCCGACTTTGTACAGACAGTTGATTGGATCATTGATGTATCTGGTTAACACGAAACAAGATATTTGTTATGCAGTGAGTACACTTAGCCAGTTTATGAGTCAGCAGACACATACACACCGGATTGTTGCGAAGCATGTGTTGAGATACGTGCGAGGCATAGTTGGACACGGTCTAAGATATATTTCCAATATTGACATGAGATTGTAGGGATATACTGAATTTGATTGGGCAGGGAGCGCAATGCACAAGAAGAGCACCTTTGGGTGTTGCTTCACTTTGGGATCTACCACGGTTTCCTGGTGTAGAAGGAAACAGACTTATGTGGCCTTGAGCACCATAGAAGCAAAGTACATTGCAATGAGTGTGGTAGTCTGCGAAGTGGCTTCGCAAGCTCCTTGCAGATTTACTTGGACATGTGTTGGATTCCATTGTTATTCTGAGACATGGTGCAAAGGAAGGAAGTATTGGTGCAGTACCTTCCTACAGATGAGCAGGTTGTTGATGTTCTTACCAAACCAGGACGAAGTTCGAGTACTTCCGTGACAAATTTAGCGTGGGAAAGAATGCCTCCCTTGCTAAGAGGGAGTGTTGATGTTTGCAGCTTCCTGAGACATTCTCCAGATCGTACTCCTATGTGACTGAGTTGAGTTGATCTGTGAGGACACTTATCCGAGAAGGGATAAGTGGGTTTGGGCTTATCTGAGAAGGGATAAGTGTGTTGATTTGTGAGGACACTTATCCGAGAAGGGATAGCCCAACATCCCTCGTGGAGAGCACATGAGGACATGTCAAGGGAGTTGACCTTGACGTCACACACTATGGGGAGTTGACCCTAGTGTTTCTGGAGGGAGTAGCCTCTAGAAGTCCACATGGGAGTACCATGTGTGACAGACCTTTTTCTACTACAATGGTTGTGTACCACTGGCGGAGACTGTGTGTCTCTGAACAGTAGTTGTGTCTTTGAACAGTAGATGTGTGTCTCTAAACAATAGCCCCTTTAGAGCTATCACTTGTGACCTGCCTAAAACAAGGGTAAAAAGTAAGAAATACAATAATAAGGAATGAGAGAAACACTCTTCTAGTGTTGTGATCAATCATTCCTCCATGGTAACCTGGAAACAAAACAAGAAGTTTATCCTAGAGGATTCAATAGAGCTCACATGCTACCAAGTATTCAATAACAAAACTTTTCAAAGATTGCTATCACAACTATAGTGTTTAGCAGTTATCAAACTTGATATGTGTAAATTTGAATCTTATCAATTTAATCAATCAAACCTTGAACCTGGACTCTTGTCCTCAAGAATGAGTGTGTTGTTTTTCTTCCGAGTCTCCTTCACTCAAGATGACAAGTATTTTCTTCAACCTGTCCTCTGTACTAAGATAATATGCTTTCTTAACAAAAAATTGGGTTAGAGAAAAAACTCTATAGTCTCAACTTTAATCAATCTAATACTTTTGACTTTAATTTTGACGAATGGTTAGGATGATAGTCATAACTTCAACAGATCAAAATACAACCTAGATGTTCATAAGATCATAACAAATAGAGGCATATTAAATTGATCAAAGTTGAAGTGCATTGTTCCTCTGAATGTGTTGAATCTAAGATCCCTCTGGATCTACGATTGTTGTTTAGACAAAAGATCTTTTCCCTTGCAAATACCCTTTAGAATAATGATACAGTTTGAACATATGTAAGTACAGATCTCTGACAGTACTGTTAGGTAGTGGCACCATCCGGCAACAGCAGCAAGCAATAACGAACCTTTAAAACTTCAAGGGTGCTTCAACTTGTAACTTAAAGTTAGTTGGATATTTGCTAGGTTAAGGCGCACTAGGACAATAAAAATCAATCCCAACACTTCACAAAAACTTTCACTGCAACTGGTACTGCAATTGGTGTTGGCACTGCAACTGGTATTGGCATGAAGGAACTGGCACTGCAACTACAACCGATACTTCAACTGCAACTAAGACTGCAACTGCAACTGCAACTTAGGGTTTTATGAAGAAACCCTAATTTCTCAAACTTCAAATTTCAGAATCCTAATCCAGGGACTAGATGCACCCTTCTAGGGCGAGTTCCTAGGTGTGGTTACTTTCTCCAACATCCTCCTCAAACAAGGAAAATGTCACACTTAGGGTTTATGCAGAAACCCTAATTTTGCAACAGCGGCAACATTGAAAATGGAATCATGGAGAGGGTGCGTTGAGGCTAGTCACTTCTTATAAACTATGAGTTGGTTTCTTCCAGGCCTGCTTTGATACCATGTTGAAGTTTTTACTTATACATCTAGCAGTTACAGTGCTTCTTTATTATTATAATCATTTAACACATTAGATACATAAATAAGATCACTGAAAGAGAGGCAATCACAGAAACAATAGAGACACAGATTTTATCCTGGGAAACCCTCATGGGGGAGAAAACCCAGCAAAAACTTCCTCAATATAGATAGACCAAAGACCGAACAGAACATCCTCCTCTACTCCTTCACTAGCAAGAGTAGCGCACCACTTAACCAAGAAATACTAAGAGATAGACCAAAACCCTCATTGACGTCACCCCCAGTTGCAACAATTTCTCCTCCAAGACTTGCGCATTGCAGCGCTGGATGTTTTGTATGTACAAATGAGATGCTAGCCTCTCTTATAAATAGTGGTCTGGCCAGCCTATAATTAGGTTTGGGCCGACCTATCACATTACCCTCTTAATTTACATTTTAACTGTCAAGGCACAAAACGGCCAACTTTTACAAAGGCACAATAGGGCCTAATTAATAAACATAATATAATAATATTATTCAACATTCCTTATTAGGTAGAATATTCAGCAAGAGGTTGTTCTCTCCAAATGTGTGTTAGGACAAGTATGAATGTGACCAATTGTCATAATAGTCATCAATCAATCCCAAGATCAGCGCCCTAGAGATATGTGCCCTAAGATGTCAATGCTCTCTCCAAAGGTGTGCACTATGGCACACACTCCAACAACATGCAAGGCACTTATCAAGCTAAAAAAACACATCAAACATGGGACTCCTCCCAATTCACATGTGCTAGATGATCTGGCATGCCTCCAAATATGTGAAAAAACATGGATCTATGTAGTGAAGCCTCCAAATGCACTATATACACTATGATGTCCCAAAGTAAGCATCCTAGCAATCCTCCAAAGATCCCAAAAGGTGATGGTCCATAAACACATATGCATCAAAGCAACCATGTATTTGCTAGATTAGGGGGTGTTATCCACCAAGTTGCACTAAGATGGACTTCCAGCGAGCCACCAAAGATTGAACGATTCCTTGTTCAAAATTCAGAGTTCAAAAGTTCAGTCGGTCAATAAGACCAACATTTTCCACATTTTCCATACCCTTCGAGGAATTGTAATAAGAGATGTTGCATGATTAACTTTGTAAAAGGTCTTAGCCACCTTAGACTTAGGCATGAGTTGTTACACTGGAGTGTTTTTTTTTACTTGTTAATTATATTTTGTTGTTTAAAAGCAATTTATAATTTCCTAGTTTTTTCACTCAATTTCTCCAAAGTTGGAGTATATACTCATAGTTAGGTCTTAGCATGGATCTAAGCCTAGTGTCTAATGTATATTACCATGCTAAACATCCTCCTAAAGTTTTATGGAAATGTGTTAAGTCCCCCTTTGGGATTTTTTAATTTTTTCAGTTAATTAAAAATTTTCCATAAAACGGGAATTTTTAATTAAAAAATAAAGTTGTATTAAAAAAGTGGTACTATGAGTTTTCCTATGCCTTGGGGGTGCTCATTTTTGGACCTATAGCACCCACATTACCTAAGTACCCACTTTGGTGAGTGAAAATTGTGATTTTAATCACTAAAAAAATAAATTTCCTCACAAAACCAAAAAAACACAAAAAATCAGGAAAAATCAACAAGTGCTATTTCATGGGAAACATGTCGGAAACATGTTTTGAGTGAAATAGAGCCCAAAAGGCTATGTGGAAGCAATAAGAGACATGGTGAATGTTGTTAGGTGTGATTGGGTGAGTTGTCAACAAGATGTGAGCATAAACTAAAGAAGAGGTGTGCCCCTCTCTTGGGTAGGTGGCACCCTCATGAGGAAGTGCGCCTACCTCTTGAGAGGTGGCGCCTTCCCTTCTCCCCTTTGGATTACACTTGGCATTACATTGGGTGGTGTGAGAGGTGGCAGCCCACTCTCCACACTTGTCACATTTCAAACCACGAAGTGGTGCGCCCTCCTCCTCTTGATCTCTTCACCCTTTGCTATATATTGGAGCTCTCCTCATAGCAATCTAGTTAGAGTTTTGTGAAAGATTGTTGTATCATTGTATCATTTTGAATTGGAAAAAAGAAGGCTTTGGAGGCAAATTTGGTGTGGATCCATGTGTCGTTACTCATTGTCATGTGCAAATTTATGAGGTGACAATGTTTTATTTCAATTGCTTATGCAAATTTGTTGAAGTTGGCCTTTGTAGGAGTACTATTACTCATGAAGGATAGGATTATTAATCTTGTTTGATTTCTTATTCCTATTGATTATCTATTTTAGAGATTTTAATTTGCATTTTATGTTTTGCTTAACTAATATGCCATTGAGTTTCTTTTATAGGTAACACCAAGATCTAACAAGTTTCTTGCAAGTATTGTGAAGCTTAGGACTCTCATTTTGGAGGATTGGATGAGCTTGCTTGCTTCTACTCTCTCTCCAAAATCTTTAAGGACAATAGCCCCTCTTTCCATATCAAGAAGACTCCATTTTGCCCAAGCATTCCAAGGGTTTAAAGGTCATTTCTTCTCATCTGTTTCTCAAACAAAATCTAAATTTTTCTTTTGAGTTCTTTTAAATACTTGCAAAGTAAAGTTTCAATTTAAAGAAATATCATAAGTTATCTTTTCCTTTGCATAGTAAAGGCAAGTAGATTAGATCTCTCTATCTAGCTTGCAAATCTACTTCTAGTTTCAAATTTCTTTGAAAATTTTAAAGGCTAAAGGTAGTTTTAATTTCTAAAGAGTTTTAAAGTAGTATCTTGGCATCTTTGTGATCTTACTCTTTGTTTTGGAACAGCAAGTAATATCAGAAAGAAAAGGCCTCTTCTTCCTTGTTTTACTTGGCTATTTGACTCATTTTTAGTGTATTTTACTTGGCTAATTTTTTATAATTTTATGCACATGTACTAACACTTTTTTGCAAGGTCTTCCAATCACATTTTGGGCATCTTTGCCCAAATTAACTTGCTTTTTTTGCAGGTTTAACGAAAGGACAAAGGGAATTGCTGCCCCATTTTGGAAGTTTTGAAGCCTCAAGAACCCCTTGAAGCACCCTACACTTGTATAAATTTTTGGAAAAAGATTGTCAATCATTTTTTATCCATTCATAAGGATCCCAAGTCTCTAAAAGAGACCATTGTAACCGATATAATAAAATCAGTGAGCCAAAGGAAGCCTCGCTTTTCGTTTCCCCCAAGGGGAATGGTGTTGTGTTTTTTGGGACTTTGTGTCTTTAGTTCGCTTTAGTTGTTCTTTTTTTTATATAAGTTCTCAAACAAACTCACATCAATCATAAGGTTAAAATAAATCTTCACATAGATTAGATTTCATTTTGGAAAGTAATATTATAATTGCTAGATTAGATTTACTTTATGCAATTTCAAAGTTGGCAATAAACTGTCTCCTCAACTCCTCGAAAGAGGTTGGTCAGTGAAGACTAGTAATTAGAAAACATTTACTTTCAGCAATTTTATTTCTTGTTTAAAATAAACATTTCCCCTCAGCTCCCAGTGCGGTTCCTGACCCTTCCAGTTGCGAGTTTGTCCTGATCTTCTGGGAGTAAGTTTCATACACGTTGGGTTGGTCAGTGTTGATAAATTAATAGGGAAATCTCAAAAGAGACTTATTGTTTGGCTTTAAGAACCACCTAGGGGGAGTGTACGAAGTTTCATTGAATACCTTGGGCTTGTTCCCCTCAATGTTGGACATCCAGCACCTCTAATGGGCTTGTTGGTGGAACAATTGGGTTTCGGCAAGTTCTCAGCGAATCTTTGAACTAAAGGGATAACCTCTCGAGAAGCCCAATCTAGTTTAGGTCAAACACTTTACTTTTCTTGCAATAAAATTTATCTCATTAACCTACCGTCAATAAATCTAATAAAATACGCGATCTACATTGCCCACAATACTTTTAAGGCACTGGTCTCAATTCTACATTTACAAAGCCATTTGCTTCAAGCATTTCACTTTCAGTCATTTACTTTGAAGCAATGATTAATTTTCTTGCGTTTATTATTATCTCAAGTATCTTTTTTTGCAAGTATCTTTATGTATCTTGTGGTGATTAATTGATCTATGTATGCTTTAGAATACATTTGCTTTACATATATTGGTTAATGCAATAAACTCCTAGAATACTAGTTGCTTAGATTTCAGTTTAAGCCTTAGATTATTTTATTAGGGACTACCCCCCTTGGCTTCGCTAGGACTTGGCCTAGACGGAGGAGTAAAGGATTAGGTGGCAGCACCTTAACTCTCACTTGCCCAAAAGGACACACCGAGTGGATTGAAGATTTCTTCCATGTCTCTCGGGTGTGTATAAAGGCGGCAACAGGCGGTAACATTTTGGAACCATTGCGGCGATAAAGTCCATCACCCGGATTTTGTAGAATAGCTTCTTGTATGTTTATTTTTTATGAGTATGTTTTAAATTCTAATTTATATAGCTCATCAGGTGACTCTACCTCAAGAAAATCTAACTAAGAAATACACTACAAGAAGTAAATCTCATAAACAAACTCAATGCTAACAAAGATAATAACAACTTGGGATTTGAGTTGATTCAAGATAGAAGGAATTTATTTGTGACTCAAAATATTTTAATTCTCAAAATATATTGGTGACTCCAAATCTTTGGTATTGGTATGATTGGGATGCAATTCTTAAATTTCAAAAATCATCACCTTGTATGTTTCAAGTATGGCTTCTACCAAAAGAAAATTTTATGAAGAATGTGTTTTACTCCTTTGGATATATCATGCATTCCGAGATATCTATATTTGCTCCATGTGGATGTAATAAAACATGTCCCAAAGTTTGACAAAACTCCTTGGTTGGCTCCAAGGCACCTAGAGTCTTCGATGAATTATGTGGTAACAAATAACATTGTCTATGAAGACATCTTGATGAAAACATTTCCATATTCAATGCAAGAAAAAAATGCAAGGGATTAGTGTTATAATTTCAAACATTAGGAGATAAGATTATTTCCACGTTTGATGAAAGAGTTTCAAAAGCATTGGTTTTATTTTGATAGGGATCTCATTTATGACACAAATGATGATGATTATAAAAGTTAAAATTGCATATTTTTGGCCTTATGGACAGACTAACATAATAAAAAAGTATGAAACTCATTTCATGATGAATGAACAGCCATGTCATTTCGCTAATAAGGCAGATCTGGAAGTTCACAAAGGGGGTTTTCACAGCCAAATAACATCAGAAACTTCTCAACCATGTGTTGAATTTTCTCTAATTGCTAGGCTCAAGCATGAGGTTTATTTTATTTATCATGTACTTGAACCATAAACAAATGCAGCAACACCATACACAAGTGTTGCAATAACCCAGATCACAAGAAGAATAACCATGCACAAGAACACAAGAAGTATCCTAGGAAAACCCTTCACAAACAAGGGAAATGCTCAACAATCCTTTGCTATATTCTCGAGAGAAGATCCCCCAAACCATAAACCTAGCACACAAGAGGGTGCTTACGATAATCTAGAACATAACGCCCAAGAGAAGTGTGCACTTCAGCCGTACATGCACTTGCTGAAATTTCCAAAATGACAAGTGAGAGTGTGTGTTTCCTCAATGGGGAATCACCACTATTTAAACAAAACTAGACATAGCAATAGGTGTGTCTCTTGGCACAATAGGGTCGACCTCAATAACTCAGTAATATAATTAATCATTAACCAATTATTAATTATCTTTCACATATGGTGGGGCCGACTTATACCCTTTACATCACAATTAGGGTTACAAGTAAATTTTACACTCGAACAATGTAGCAAGGGATCCACACGTCCACTGGTGCTCAGCCACTAGGGACAGGTCCACATGTGCTCAACCACAAGGACGTCATACTCAACAGATCTCTATCTCAACTGAGTCCACAAGAGAATCATCTGGAGTACCATCTCAAGCCTGACTCAACAGAGTCCACAGGTGTACAAGGCAAGAGACCACACATCGATTCAACTCAATCCAGAGGAGAAAGATACACCCATCACATGGGCTCTCTCACAGGTCGACTCAACTCAGTCCAGAGGAGAACGTATCGTGGAGAATGTCACACGACGCTGCAATCATCAACACTCCCTCTCAGCTAGGGAGGCATTCTTCAGCAGGCCAAGTCTCTCACGGAAGTACTCAAACTTCGTCCTGGCAAGTAGTTTGGTGAAGACATTTGCAATCTGCTCATGTGTAGAAAGGTACTGCACGTGTATTGTTTTCCTCTGCACCATATCTCTGAAATAATGGTATTTGATCTCAATGTGTTTCAATTTATCATGAAACACAGGATTCTCTGAGAGCTTCACACAGCTCTGGTTATCACAATGAATAATGGTAGAATCCATCTCATGATCAAATAAATCTGCAAGGATCTTGTGAAGCCACACTGCTTCGCGGACTGCCACACATAACGCTATGTACTCGGCTTTTGCGGTACTCAAAGCCATAGAGCTTTGTTTCCTATTGCACCAGGAAACCATCGCAGACCCCAAGGTAAAACAACAACCAGATGTGTTCTTTCAGTTCACTACGCTCCCTGCCCAATCTGCATCGGCATCGGCATATCGCTGCAATCTCATGTCTACAACGGAGGCATATCTCAGGCCATATCCAACTGTGCCTCGTAGATATCTCAATGCATGCTTCGCTAATATCCAGTGAGTCTGTCTCGTCTCACTCATGAATTGGCTGAGTACGTTCACTACATAGCATATATTAGGTCTGGTGTTAACCAGATACATCAATGATCCAATCAACTGCCGATAAAGGTGTGGATCAATCTCACCTGAATCAGTAGAAGCCTCGTTCATTTTCTTCATATCCATCACCATCGGTGTAGGCATGGATTTGCAGTCTGTCATACCGAATTTCTTCAATATCTCCACTGTATATTTTCCTTGACTCAGGAAAATCTCATCAATCCTCTGCCATACTTCTAGTCCCAAGACGTAGTGCATCATACGCAAATCCTTCATCTCAAATTCAGAAGTCAATGCACACTTGCATTCAACAATAAGACTTTCTCAACCGGTGAGGAATAAATCATCAACATACATGACCAAAATTAGGCACTTGTCTCCAACAATATGATAATATAGGTTTGGATCAGCAACACTCTTGCTGAAGCCCAAACTCATCAAGAATCCATCCATCTTCTCGTACCAAGCACAAGGTGCCTAGTTTAGTCCATGCAGGGCTTTCTTCAACCTGCACACATGAGATTTCTACTCACGTCTCACGAATCCTTTTGGTTGCTCGATGTAAACCTCTTCCTCAATCTCACCATTGAGAAAGGTTGTCTTTACATCCATCTGATGTAGTCTCCAACCCATGGATGTTGCTAGGGCAATGATCGTACAGATCGAAATGTATCGGGCTACATGAGCAAATGTCTCCTCATAATCAATTCCCTTCCACCTGAGAGAATCCTATGGCCACAAATCTCACTTTGTACTTTTCAACACTTCCATCAATTGCACACTTGATCTTGTAGATTCACTTGGAAGTCACTACAGACTTTCCTTCTAGTCTCGGAACAATATCCCACACATCATTCTTCATGATGGACTGATACTCTTCTCTCATGGCATTTTGCCAAACCCGCTGACTTGTTGCTTCTCCATGACAATAAGGCTCAATATCGATGATGTGGCTCATAGCTGAAATATAGCTCGAAAATCTTTGTGGTTTCTTGCTCTCTCGGAATGTGCTTCGAGGAGTTTCATGTCCCTCTGCCTCCTGCAGAGTCTATCGAGCCCAGGCAAGCCTTTTATGGCCTACTGCAATGTCTTTGGGAACATCAACTAGAGCTACTGGATCAATGACGGTCTCCCTGTGAACTGCTAAAGGAGGAGAAGGTATTGTCTCGCTGTCAATCTCCATCTGAGATTCTCTGGATCTTCGAAAGGCTATCTCTCCTCAAAGATGACATCTCTGCTCACCTCAATCTGTCTCTGACCAGGGATGTAGATCCGGTATGCCTTCAAAGATTCATTGTATCCCACCAATGTACCCTTTCTGCTTGAAGGGTCTAGCTTGGTCCTTTTCTCTTTGGGTATATGAAAGTATATTGGACACACAAATATCCTGAAGTGTCCAACCTCAGGCTTCACTCTGGTGAAGGCTTCTTCAGGAGTCATGTTCTTCAAAATATGATGACTCATGTTTTGAACATACACTGTTGTCATGGATGCTTCTAACCACAGAATCATAGGTAGATTTTGATCATGTATCATCGCTTTGGTTGCCTCAATAATGGTTATGTTCTTCCTCTCTGCAACCCCATTCTGCTGAGGGTTATAAGGAACGGTGTACTCCCTCTTCATCCCTACCTCAATACTGAAATCACTGAAATCTCTGGAGGTGTACTCTCCTCCATTATCTGATATCAACACCTTGATCCTCCTCCCCGTCAAGTTCTTAACCTGAGCTTTAAATTCTTGAAATCTCACAAGGACTCCATCCTTGGTCTTCAAGAAATAAATCCACGTCTTCCGAGAGTGATCATCAATGAAGAGCACATAGTACAAATATCCGCTCAAGGAAGCAACGGTCATGGGTCCACACACATCTGAATGTATCAAGTCCAAGATCCCCTTAGATCTGTTGTTACTGCTCAAGAAGGACCCCTTGACATTCTTGCCAAGAGCACAACCTCTGCAAACACCATCATGTTGAACTTGTATCTCTGGAAGGCATGTTACCATCTTCCCTAGAGCGGGAAGGAATCTATAATGTATATGAGCAAATCTCCTATGCCATAGCTCGCTCAAGCTGATAGTATCATGTAACAGGGCCTGGATTGGTCGAACAGTCAACCTGTATAAGCTTTTTTCTCGAACACCAATCACTCAGGCAGAATCCATATGTGATTTCTTATGCCGTGCAAGAACTTTTCCTTCAGAAAAGGTAACCTTGTATCCTTTATCCTCTAAGGTGGAAACAAAGACAAGGTTCCTTTTCATCCCAGATACATATAGTACCTTACTCAACTGAAGGGGTGTGTCAGAATCTAGTTGGAATGTAGAAGTTCCAACTCCTTTCACATTATATTTGGCATTGTCTCCAAGTACAACATGTAGACTGGACTCTTTCTCAACAAGGTCTGTCAGATGATCTCTATATCTGGTCATGTGCCTGGAGGCACCACTATCAATTAGGCACTTGACTCTTTCTACCTAACACTTATGGGTTTTGTGACATGTATTTGGCACTTGAGATCATGTAAAACCATTTCATGAGGGGCGTCTACATATTTTTATGCATTGAGAGCTTAGAGGGCCTCTCTATCCAATACATTGAGCCATCTTGGCCGATTCTTCATGCACATGGGCTTGTCGCATCACGCAACAACATCTTTCATAGAGCACTCCACCTTATCTTCATATTTGGAGGCACATGTCACACTTCTAAAGGAGACATCCACTTCAGAGAGCCCATTATTGGACCTTTGGAGCATCTTTGTGGCACGTCTAAGAGGTTTTGGACCTTCCTTGACTTAAGGAAGGTTGTTCACGTGGATTTAGAAGTTTGTTGCACTTTCCAGGACTCACATATGACTGTTGGAGCTATATTTGGATGAGTTGTCCCCTTTTGGAACTTCCACATACCATACGTGTGGTCTCTCTCTCTCTCTCTCTCCGAGCAGTTTGCTCATTTCTTAGAACGATCTAGCTTTGAGGAGGTGGTTGAGGTAGTTACCTTGTCTTGAGGAGGAACATTGGCCCCCATTTGACTTCCTCTGCCTATTTTTGGGTGGGACATCCTCTCTCTTTGCAGAATCTTGTGCATGTGGCACAAATACTTGGATAGTTCATGTATTTTTTACCTTGTGCTCATAGTTATTTGGAGGATAAGTCTTTTTTATGATCTCTTAGGATAGATCTAAGGAGAAAATTACTATTGTAATAAGAGAGTTGTTGAGCATCCTCTCTTTATATAACAAGCTCCCCCTCACACCATTTTTTGTTGTTGATTGGCGTTTGAGAATACAATTTGTTGAATATCTTCCTTTTGAGGCGATTTGGTGTTGGTTCAAGTTCTTCTCCCTTGGCTCTTATTTTTGTTCTTCATGATTGGATGTGGATGTCAAGTCTCCTACACAAGCTAACAAGTCGATCCATTTGAAGGGTAAACTCTACCAATTGGAAGAAATATTGTATGTAAGGTAACTCCTCCCCTGTCTTCCTTCGTTAATTTAGTAATTGTTTGTCAATTACTTTCTTTGTCTATCATTTAGGAACCCTAGCAAGGTAATTAATTTCAATTGCTAGGTTATAGTTGATTTTCTTAGTTGAAGTTGATCCTTCTAGGACCCCTTCTTTGTAGGGTCTTGGTTTATATTTTCATAGGAGACTATTGAGTCTTTGGCCCTAGTCTTTTTACTTTAATCCATTTAGAAAATAGAACATTTAGAAGAAGTTTTTCTTCTTGAACCCATAAGCCCTAGGATTAGGCACTTGTCATCTCCCATCAACCACCAAAATATACAAAAACCCAAAACTTTTACTATTTTGTTTATTGGAAATCTAAAATAAAATATTGAAATACCATTAGTTTAGATTTCTTTCCAAGTCTAGTGGTTTAATTTTAAAGCATATTCATTTCCTAGACTTATTTCAATTAGGGCTTGATTTTAAAGTTATTATCTTGAAAACCTAATTGCAATTTTTCCCTAAATCTAGCAATTTCATGTTTATTCTACATTATTTGGGCTATTTATAGTATTTATATGCATCTGGAAATTATCATAAAAAGACACAAAAATCAGATTTACATAAGCTCAAGTCTTGTGCTATTTCATTCATAGAAGATCTTAACATATACTTGATAAATATTCACAAGCCAAAGGTAATTTCTCAAGTTTTATTTCAAGTTCTAGTTGTAAATTTGTAATGTCCCCATTTTGAGACATTATAACATTATAGAGTGTTATGCCTACCAGAGTAGCCAGATAGGGGTGACAGAGAGTTCGGGAGATATTGAAGGGTTTTATTGGGCCCGACTTGCATCATTCATCATCAAGATCCATTCCGCAAAACTTGGCTTTCGTTCCGTTGCATTCCGACGATTTCCGTAATTTTGAGTTATTATGGGTCATATCTTAATTAAATTCACTAAGGTCATAATGGGCAGATTACTTGGAGAAACCTCTTAGTGTAATAGCTCATCGGAATCGGGAGGAAGAGCATTACAGGATAAGATGATGAGAAGTGACTTTTAGTGGCCAGAGAAGCCATCAGGATGGATAAATCACTTTTTAGAGGTAAAATGGTTAATTAATTAATTAATTAAGTGAGTTAATCAAGGAATAAAAAAATAAAGTAAAAGTCACTTGGAGGGAAAAGGTCAACAACGAATTAGGGTTTCGGGATACTATAAAGGAAGGGTAAAGCAACCTAATTCATTATTATGTTATGGTTTGATGTTGAGATATTTGCAGAGGAGGAAATCGACCCCCTTATTGTTTTGTGGATTTCGAGAGGAAACCACCACCATTGATCGGTTTCAATGTTGAGAGACACACCCTAGCCTATCGAAGATACCATCCAGGTATTTCACCGTGCATTACAGTGTCCAGTTTAGTGATTGTGCAGCTTAGCCAATGAGGGCGTAAGTGTTTGAGAGAGGGTTTGTGCGGCCGCTTGTGACAGTTCAGATTTGGCCGATTCCTTCCGACCCATTAGAGAGCTAGCCACGGCACACCTATTGAGCCATCTGTCGTCAGTTTTCGATGGTGGAATCTTTCGGAAAGTGGAAAACAGTCATTTAGGGCACAGCTCCAGAGGAAGCACATTTGGGGGTCCAGGGGGCATTCCAGGACAGATCTGAGGAACCCCTTCCGACCCATTACAAAGGAGACCAGGACAATCGTTTTGAGCTATACATCGTCAAATTCCACCGGTGGGATCACTAGGGCGCACTCATTGAGCCCAGGGGGTGAAATTCAGACCTTCATAGGTCGGATCTTCAGTCCGACAGTCATCAGGATTAGTCTAGAGGCCAGGGCGCATCTTTTGAGACAGTTTCCAGCTCATTCCGACGGGTATCGCCATCAAGGTGAGTTTTCCGGATTATATAGTAGTTATCGTGAGCTCCCAGACTGCTTTTTGCCGATTCATTTGTGCATGCGTAGACCAGCACCCATTCTTCTGGTCACGGGTATTTCTTCTCTATTATTTTGTATTCCAGTGACGATCCATGAGATCTAACTGACGATTATCATATCTGCTTCCAGTTATTATTGTATTTCCTGCTTTTCCAGCGTTATATATATATCAGTGAGTTGTGTTGTCCTTATTTCGCATGCATTGTCTTATACTGCTAAAACATATAATAAACTGGAACACACACGCAAAAGTCACCAAGCATCATCACATAGTAACTCAAACGCAGTCAGAAACCCCCAGAGTATCAGATTCAATAGCCAAAACCGTAGTTCAGCAGTAGATATCCAAATCAGCTGGATCAGGGATATTTCAGTGGTATCAGAGCTTTAGTCCTGCCAGCCTGTGACTAAAGTTGATGAGTTCAACGGGTGACCCAAAGGGTCGTGAGCATGTTGGTGACGAATAAGGATTTTCCTCTCCCTCCCGGTTCTAAGGAAGAGGAAGAGGCACACAGGGAAGCCGAGAGAATGGCAAAGCGTGAGGCAGAGAGGATGTGGGGAGACAAATATGAGAGGCCAGAGGGCAGTGGTAAGGCACCCATGGACCTAGAGGCAGCCTTCATGTAGGTACTCAGCAATTTGGTAGTCAGTCAACAGATCGTGACGCAATCTTTGGCGCAGTTGGTTGATAGATTAGCCATAGTGGACACCTCGAGCAAACCAGCCCCACATGCAGCATAGGGGAACTCGAGGGCAGGCAGTAGACCCTAGACACCTACTCGCACATACACATCTTTGAGTAGGATTCCCAGACCATAGTTCCCTAGTTTTCAGAGGGCACCAGCACCAGCAGCACAGCAGTCGTTAGCACAGAGATTGCCCACTCAAATGGAACACATTGCAAAGTACAGGAGGGAGTATGCAGCATTGGGCCATGACTTCCATCATGACATGACATTGGTCGATTACTGTGGACTTAGGGGCAGGAACCATCCCAAAGAACCTCAGAGAGGAGGACAGCGGCAACAACAGGGGCATAACATGGATTTCATCCAGAAAGTTGGTAAACTCACCATACCTTCTTTTGACGAATCGTCCAAATTCACTACTAGAGCTTGGGTACAAAAGCTAGACATGTACTACAAGCTCAACCAGATGATCGAGACGGAGGCTAGTGACTCTTACGCATTTGAGGGACAGTTGGATGAACAGGATGATAGCGCATGTCCTTCATCTTCCCCATCAGGCAATGTTGAGGATTCAACACTTCGGCATAGTGGTGACACTTTTGAGGATTCATATGTGTTGGCACTTAGACATGATGAGATTAGGAGGTTGGATGACCTACCTATGGGTGTAGACATCACTTCCAAGAAGTCATGTACGGAGGATGATGAGCGAGCCACATTTTTCATCTTCTCAATCACCTATGCTAGCCACGACACGTGAGGATATCAGTGGCATTCCTGATATGGTAGAGGAGCCTTGAGTGGGGATTGTACACAAGGGACATATGGATCTGCAGACCCAGCAGGAGAGGCATGGCTTGGAGATAGTTGACCTTACACATACCTATCAGTACGAGGAGAGTGAGTCACCACTCTTGGAGATTCCATTGATGGACCAGGTTGTGGAGACCGACAGCTTATTGGGACACTTACTCCTAGGATCGATCTACAGTGATGAGAATGCACTCCTTATTGGACGGGATGACCATAGCACGTGTCTGGACACATCTGTATGGGATCCAGGCGCAGATCATATTAGTAGGGTGAGTGCACAGGAGGATACAACTGCCCATACAGAATACAATGCGACTCGAATGGGGGTCGCAGTTGGTGATGGTGTGCAGTGGCATATAGGAGGACTCAGTAGCACAGGGGGCAGAGGGCAGTTTAGTACCTTATCCTTTGAGGAGTGTGTTGTTGAGGATTCCATTATAGACACTAGCAGTGAGAGGCATGAGGTAGCACCTCAACAGGGTTGTGATCAGGAGTCACGACACTTGACAGGACAGTTGAGAGTCAGTGAGGACATGATCATGGCAGCCACTAGATCCATTGATGATACACACGCATTGGTGGCCGATTATTATTGGAGGGCCTCGATGGCACATGATAGTTCAGATAGGGGACTAGCCATTGATGACTTCCATACACTCATGGAGAGAGTGACTGTGATGAGGGCCGACTACCAACAGTTATTGATGGATAGAGATTACCCATTGGAGGTTGGCGAGATGTATCACAGGGCACTGAGGGAGCAGGGGGTTGAAGTGGACCGACTCACTCATGAGTTGGTGAGCACACGAGAATTCTTGGAAGGCACACAGACAACCCTTCAAGAATCAGAGGCTAAATTAGAGGAGCTCCTTGACGAGACTAGTTAGAGATCCACTATATCTGTCTCAGTAGAGAGTCAGATATATCCTTTAGTTACATTGTTAGAGGATATTGGTGGTTTGGTAGATGAGCACCACTGGATGGAGGAGCATGAGGAGATGTACTTAGTGGAGCATGGAGATTCCTCCTTGCAGTGGCACATAGTTCTAGGAGATCACCTTCACAGTAGCAGCAGCTATCTGAGTGATGATGGAGGGAGAGTGATTGACCAACAGTTTGTGGAGTTATCTATTGTTGTATCCGATAGTTGGAGTTTAGACGATTATTCACCAAGGGTGCCAGTGGGTGAGTTTTTGGTCCAATCCTGGGGATTGACCAAAGCATATGATACTTTCCAGTCCTACAGTCGGTTACAGATGTTTCTGTTAGCTTTTCCCGATACTTTCATCATTGACAGCAGCATAGGGGGAGATAGACAGTGGCAGGGGACATGGAGAGTTGGTAGGTCGAGACCAACTGACAGGAGTGTCTTTATTGCATACAGCAGGATAGGGGTTGATCATCAGAGACAGACAGTTGAGACCTTGGGTGTGACGATGAGCATCTTAGGCCATGGGATAGCAGATATCTCAGAGGGTGACATAGATTTAGATTCTCATTGGGATGAGGATGCAGGGCTTTCGACAGTTATCAGTATGACACATGAGCAGCTAGTGAGGATTGGAAGTGATGAAATTCCAATTTTGCCATGGGATCCGAGAGTCCATTTCGTTAGTGGGTTGTTTTATCTTATGATGGCCCAGGTTGCGCCAGAGAGCAACATACTTCACTCTTGGATGGTTTTGAGAGGGCTTGCAGGGACTTGTTCTATGTGGCGAGACAGGTTCTCCCTATTGATACTCATGATCGAGTATGGAGGTGGTTGGGCACATGATGATTCCACAGAGATACCTTTACAGGTTCAGCTTCTTGACAGCAGACCCAGTTTTCACAGGTATTTAACCATGAGGATCCAAGAGTGGGGGATCCAATATGTATATTTTGAGCAGACAGTCATGATCACAGTAGTGCAGCGTCCGTGTGATGGTCCCTGTCAGAAGCTAGCATGGGACCCTGGGATTACAGGGATGGGCATTTCATTGACTAATAGAGATGAGTAGATATTTGCAGGGGGAAGTCACTTTGACTTTCCAATGAGCTTCAGTATTGGGGGGAGCACGTCACTTGTTGGTGATTCATTGAGGTCTTGTAGTACCTCACTATGGCCGCAGCATGTTCAGTTGGTGGAGGTCGTGTTGGGGTTGGTACGGTCTTGGAGGACAGACTCATTTCGGGTTGAGACCGTGTGTTATTTGCAAGAGACTCATGGGTATTAATATGTTACAGGACTATATTTCACGAGGCATTGCA
>ML867752.1:8112-24460 GCA_009831015.1 Picea engelmannii
CTGAATTAGCTCGTGGGAAAAAAAGGGAACAACCACATTCCTCCCAACCTGATAATAGGACAGCCAAATCACTTGTCCTATTCACCCCCTAGCCTGACCATGAATCGATGAGGGAAAACTTGAAATCTCCTCTTGAACAATGTTTTCTTCTCTCTCCAACTCTCTCCTTGCCTCACACTTAATATTAAGTGTTCATAACAGCAAGTACACAGTAATTCTCCCTTTCCCCAACATACTAGGAAGCGTCCTACCACTTCACATATGTTATATATACCCAAGATTAACCTTGCCTAGGTATTTTCCCTCCCTTGGGATATTTCGCAGCTTTCCAAATCCATGATTTGCAGGGGCTATGAATGGCCAAATTCTTGATTTTCCACTTGTAACAAACAGCCCTGAGGTAGTTCCAACATGTTCCCCACTCATGGAGTGATGGTCAATTGATTTCAACATGGTTGTTCCATTTTTCCTCCTGCAATTAATTATAGAATATTTTGTATCATACAAGTGTCACAGTCAAGTAGTTAGTTGGGTCAAATTAGATCTCTACCCAACAGTGATAAATCAATAATTATAATTTATCAAATTCGAAATTCGGAATTGCCATAAATGGCAAAAATATTCCAAATTCGAATTTATTAAAAATAGAATGATTTTATAACAAATTTGAATTTCAAAAATACTTTATTTTTGGGGATGTCACATCCTTTCCCCATTCAATAAAACACTGTCCTCAGTGTTCGTTCCTTTCTTGGAATGGGATTGGATGAGATTTTTGCAAATCTCTCTCCAACTCCCAAGTGGCTTCCTCAACACTAAAGTGCTTCCATTGCACCTTTACTTGAGTGACGACTCTATTCCAAAGTGTTATTTCTCTCCGGTCCAAAATGCACAGGGGTTCCACCTAGAACTCGCCTTTTGGTTCAAGATGCACCAAGTTCCAATCGATCATGTGAGTAGGGTCATGAACATACTTTTTCAATAGAGAAACATGAGATACGTTATGAATTTTTAGATTAGCTGGAAGTGCAAGTTGGTATGCTACGGGTCCAATTCGAGCTAGTATCTCTAAAGGCCCACAAAACCTGGGTGCCATCTTGACACAGTTCCTGAGTTTGAGTGAACTCTTTCGGGCTTTAACTTTTAAGTACACATGATCTCCCACTTGAAATTCCAAGTGTCTTATTTTCTGGTCTGCATAGCTCTTTTTCCTGTCCTGTGCCTCTTTTGAGTTCTGTTGTACCTTCCTTACCATATTCTTTATTTCTTGGAGCATCTCTGGTCCAACCATGATTTTTTCAATCAGGTTATCCCAACTAATTGGAGTCGTACACTTTTTTCCATATAGTACCTCGAAAGGGCTTAACTTAGCCGAAGTTTGGTACCCATTGTTATATGAAAATTCTACCAAGTGTAGGGAGTCTTCCCACCTTCTTGGTTTTGTTCTCACATACATGCAGAGCATATCCTCCGTGATTTGGTTTGTTCTTTCAGTTTGTCCATCCGTTTCTGGATTATAACTCGTACTGAAATTGAAATTAGTATTTAGCCCTGCAAATAATTCCTTCCAAAAGGCAGATGTAAATTTCACGTCTCTATTTGAAATCACTATTTTAGGAATACCATTCAGTCTAAAGATTTCTTTCATAAATATTTTAGCGATATTTATAGCTTTAAAAGTAGACTTAACATGAATAAAGTGTGCATACTTACTAAGTTTATCTATTGCAACCATAATAGAGTCATTATGTTTCTGAGTTTTAGGAAAATTTGTAATAAAGTCCAAGGATATGGTATCCCATTTCCATTCCGGTACTAGCAATGGTTGTAGTAGGCCGACTAGATGTTGGTGTTCATCCTTTACCTGCTGACAATCTTGGCACCTCGCCAAGTAGTCTGTTGTTTCGCCCTTCATATTAGGCCAATAAAATATTTTTCTAAGTGCTTTTATCGTTTTCTGGTATCCTGGGTGGCCCGGATACGATTTATTATGCACCTCATCCAAAACTGATATCTTTAACTCTACTGAATATGGTATGTAAAATCTATTTTTAAATCGTAATAGTCCATTTTTGTCGATACGGAGATCTGGTTTATCTGAGCTTGCAGTACTGTTTTGTGATTCTGCCATTAATTTAGTGTAATTTTTTTCGTGAATCCCTGTTATCCTTATTCTATATTCCATATCACTTTCTCCTCTACTGACATTTATTTCGAATAGCCCATGAACTCTTCTACTTAGGGCATCTACTACCTTATTTTTCTTACCTTTGATATGTCTTACCTTAAAGTCGAATTCGCTCAAGAAGACTAGCCATCTTGTTTGCCTTGCATTAAGATCTGGTTGACTAAACAAATATTTCACTCCGCTATTATCTGTCAGTAATAGAAATTTTTTGCACATTATGTAGCATCGCCACATTTTTAAAGCATGTATTACTGTTGCCAATTCTAAGTCATGAGTGACGTAGTTTCGCTCATGTTCTTTTAATTTATGGGACTCATAACAAATTACATGTCCTTCCTGAGTTAGGACACCACCTAGTCCTTCTTTACTTGCATCAACACAGATGGTAAACTCTTTATCTGGGTCTGCTACCTTCAATATGGGTGCGATTGTCAATAATTCCTTCATCTTGTTAAAACTATCTTCACACTTCTGTGACTAGTTAAACTTGGTTCCTTTCTTTTGTAATGACGTGATAGGGTAGGCTATTTTGGAAAACCCTTCTATAAATCTGCGATAATATCCGGTGATTCCCATGAATGACCAGATATCCGCTACATCCTTAGGTACCGACCATTCCATGATGGATTTTATTTTCTCAGGGTCTATGACAATGCCTTCTACTGAAATTACATGTCCTAGATATTGTATTTCCTTTTGATAAAATTCACACTTATCAAATTTGGCATAGAGTTTATGTTTCCTCAACATTTGCAGAAATATTATTAAGTGTTCTTCATGTTCTTCCTCCATTTTAGAATATACCAAAATATCATCAATAAATACTACTACAAACTTGTCTAAGTACTGACTGAAAATATTGTTCATCAAGCACATAAACGTGGTTGGTGCATTAGTGAGTCCGAAAGGTATGACTATGAATTTGTACTATCCATATCTTGTTCAAAAAGTTGTTTTTCTTATATCTTCATCCCTTATCCTTACTTGATGATAACCGGATCGTAAATCCAATTTGGAAAATATCTTAGCCCCACCTACTTGATCAAACATGTCATTTATCCTAGGTAAGGGGTACTTGTTCTTAATAGTCATTTTATTCAATTGTCTATAATCGATACAAAGTCTTAGAGTACCATCTTTCTTTTTCACAAAGAGGACTGGTGCCCCCCATGGTGAAATGCTTGGTCTAATATACTCTTTGTCTAACAGTTCATGTAATTGTATTTTTAATTATGTCAATTCTGGTAAACTCATTTCGTAAGGTTCTTTTGAGATAGGGACTAAACAAGGTAGTAGGTCTATGGAGAAGTCTATTTCCCTTCTAGGAGGTAATTCTGGTATCTCATCCACAAACATGTCTCTGAATTTGCGTAGGACAATAAAGTCTTCCAACTTTGGCTTATCTTCTTCTTCTAACAGATTTGTTAGTTGGATGGCATAAACTTGAAATCCCTTTCTCATACATTTCTTGAATTGCATCGCTGAAACTTGTCTAACTGATACAGGTTTTGGTATACCTTGGGCTGTTCTAGTAGTGCCATAATCATCTTTAAAGTTATATGTCTTTGTATAAAAATCTAGTACTGCTTTGTGCTTTTCCAACCAATCCATTCTAATAATCATATCATAAGATCCTAGTGGTAGGATATTCATATTCGTTCTTATGTTCTGACCATCTAAGATGAACTTGAAATTAGAAATAACGTCAACTACTTTCCTTTTAGTTCTTGTTGCTAGTTGTACCAGCCATGATTTTGCATTCTTCAGTTTCTTAAGTTTATTTGACTCTACTACATCAGGAGTAATATAATAGATCCAGAGTCAATTAAAACAAAAACTTGAGTGTTATTGATTTTTCTTTCGATTTCTACCATAGAGGACCGGTGGTCAACTTGTCGACCGTCTATGGATGCATTAATTCGATGCAGGCTTCTTCCTACATCACCCACCGTCGAATATTCCTATAGATTATGAACAATAGTTCTATTTTTTGTGCTTAAGCGTGGAAAATTCCTCTTGAGATGAGGTTCTCCACATTCCCAACACTTTAGCGGTTCTCGGGGGTTGTCCCTGAACTTCTTTGTTCCCAGGTTTACTGGTTTACCGCCTCCTTCTATGCTTGGATGGTTTGAGTGAAAATATTTTCTAGGGAATATTTTTCCTGCATTCCAATACGGATCTGACTATAACCCTTCTTCCACTGGTTCATTTTGTCTTGTTTCTTATCCTTCCAAGATTTGGGAAATTCTGCCCACTGTTTGTACTAGTCGTAGCACATCCATCCTTTCTTGAATACTTCACTCAAGGATTTGGGGTTGTCAAACTCAATTCTGTCTTGGTAGGACTGTGGTAAACAGTTTAAGAATCACTAGATTTTTACCTTGTCTTCCCAGATGTAAGGTACGAACCTGAGTAGTTCTAGAAATTTGTTTATAAGGTCCTCCATTGTCATCTCTCCAAGTCGTAACTCATAAAATTCTTTCGTCTTCCTTTCGTAGTAGATTTCAGAAAGGTATTGTTTCTTGAAGTACTTCTTAAAGTCAGACCTTTCCATCTGTTTCTCCTTTAGGCCCTTGGCCAATTTCAGATCTTGCCACCAAATGTTGGCCTTCCCTTTCAGGTTGTAGATGGCCACTCTGAACTTCATATTAATGGATTAGTTGTAGATCTGGAAGTATGTTTTTGATGTCTAACAACCATGCCTCAACTTCTTCTCCTGTTCTAGATTCTCCATCAAAGGTATCTAGTTTAATCTTTTTAAATTATCCTTCAAGGTCGTCTACTTGTTTTCTTTTTCTGTTTACTTTAGTTTTGTTCTCAGCTAAAGGTGTACCTTCAGACAAACTATCTCCTTTTTCTGTTTCAGGCCCAGAGTTCTTGGAGGCCCTTTTGCTGACCTCTTCATCATGGTTATCATCCTTTGGGATTTTCTTGGTCACTATACTGCATAGTAGGACTTCATTTATCTCTTGTTGTTCCTACTATGCTTTCTTCAGTTTCTCATTGTCGGCTTTGAAAAACTACAGTTCAACAATAATATTCCTCAATGTTTCCAGCACTTCCATGGGTGAGCCTCCATCACTGTTATTTATTGGATCTCCAGGAGGTCTCTGCTCTGAATTTCCTTCCATCTTGATTTCTGCATTGTCCTGCGCTGCCATAATTAACACAAAACATAAAGGGCTTTCCGTTTGTAACAATAAATGTTTATTAGTTTTTCCTAAATCAAAATATATACTAAGCAACTAATGTGTCCATGTTCAGGCCCATTGCTCTAACTTTCACTCTCATACCATATGTAATATACCTCAAAAATGTCAAAAATAAAATTCTTTTTATTATTAATATGAGTTCTACAATCTCAAATCACATTTTATAGGTTTATCAATACATGTGGAAACAAACTACATTCTGCCATAAATCTTTTGTAACGCAATTTATTTCTGACCTGTCACAGTATGTCAAAATTTTACTACCTTCCCTCTTGTCTAATATACAACTTATAAGGTTAAATCTCAGATAAGTTTTAGAAATTTCCCTTTTCTTCCCAACCTACTCATCTATACCCATAATACCTATACCATAGATTAGGTTTGGGGCTTAAACAAATCCTAACTCCCTTTACCTAGGAGATTTCTATAGGTCGCGTGCAATAGTATTCAACTTGTTTATTCCAACAAACAAAAGAAGTGTTTTCCCTATCTATCTATCTATCTATATATATATATATATATATATAGACATGGGGTCACGTTATACTCCCTAGAAGGAATATGTGACTTAAACGATATATGTTTAGCCTCCACATATCAATCTTGAATATAGGTGAATCCTTTCTTAGGGATTTATCGCATCTATTGCTTCATTGAGAGGTCTTCCAAGAGGCTTTGCATTTTATTTTCCTATCGAAGCACATTGTCATTTGGAAAGGGAGTTACCAGGTGGAACGATCCTATCATTTTCTCTGGTAAGTTTCTTTTTGCACTATGATCTGGTTATTAGATTACTCTTGGTTCCTTTAGTACAATGACAGAAATCTTGGGCTGCAACTCTAGTTATTATAATCCCCTTTTTGTTTTAGGATATTATACTGTAACTATAATACTTTGTAAAGTCCACAAGGTTAAACTTACATTGGGGTTGTCTTCAAGCCTTTCGACATCCTTTCGTTACCTTGTCACTCTATGTCCACGCCCCAAATAGTTCCCTTAAGGCACTGTTTATTTACAGTGAAGAGTCTGTTATTATCTTTCTTGGGGTGGAAACCATCATTCAGTAAAAAGAAGCAATATTAATTATGGGTGAAGTGGATGGATAGTGATAAAATATTTCCTTTCTATACTTTCTTGGTTTAATTTAAAATCACTAACATATTCGTTTTGATTTTCTTCTCGTAATGTCTGCATTGATTTGTTTATTGTCTATTATTACTATTGATGGGACCCCTGCAATTTGTGAGGGTACCCATCAGAAATCCTTGGGCTCCTCCTTCCCTTTTAGTCTAGATATTTACTCATCTCAACGCGACGACAAAGGGTATCAAACTCCTCAAATGAAAGTTTAGTAATACTTCAACTATTCCTTTCCCACTGTTACTCGTTTTTAATTTACTGCACTTCTATTGAACAACTTATTAATGGCGTTTATCATAACTCTGTATAGAAGCTTTGACCATGCAAGGACAAACATGGATATTTTCTTCTATCACCCACATAAGAGGTACTCGGGTTCCATCCTGCCCCTTCCAAGAAGTCCTAGAGGTTTATTGGTAGAATTATTCAACTAAGGAACTATCTCTGCAATAGACATTAGTTCACTGTATGCTAGTATTTATCCCCGTGCTTCTCTTCACAGTCGAGCTATAGAGTTGAATTTTAAATCTTTTATAATTGACCAAATATTAAGTCGTATTATTGCTAGGTCTTATCTCGAGCCTTATTAAAATGGAAAAATATGAGGTGGCCTTCCTTCGTATACTGGGACTGTTTTCCTCAACATTTTTCTGAAATGAATGAAATGTGAAAATTAAATCTTATTTCCATTCCTGTAGTCTTACTATAATTTGTTTTTGCACCGTATATCCTAGGTACACATAAAAGAGTACCGGAAGTAAAAAGAAAACCTTGTATTTACTATGGTGATGTTTATTCTGGATCTATAATAGTTTAGGTCGACTTTTCCCTTTTGTTTTAATCCGAGTGCACTCAAATTTTTCTGGGACTGATATCTTGTTTCCGTTCATTCAAATGTCTGAGTTATAAGTACTTGTCAAATTCATTGCTAACAGAGTCTAATTCATAGGTACTAAGATGATTCTGAGACTATCAGTGTAACCTAACTTGTGGATACGACTCTGTAATTAAATCTGGAACATTTTCTTTATATCTACGTATATCCAAGTTACCTATATATACACATAAACATAGCCATCTTCTTATTTATGGAGTGGTTTGGTATAAATTCTAGAATATTTTTCTTTACTTATTCTATATAGACATAGGTATTCTACAATTGTATACTAGCAAATCTCTAGCACCCACTGTAACGATTGATGAATGAACATTTACATGTGTGTGTGTGTGTGTGTATGTGTGTGTGTGTGTGTGTGTATTCATAGCTACATTCATATTTTTGTTTAATATTTTGTGAAACCCTTAACATAGCAATCGTTCGTCCAAATTTCGGCTTTTTAATATACACAGATAAAAAGAAATATAAAACTCCAAAAAATTCTTTCTAGATTTATTTTGAGGTTCAAACAAATTGAAACTCGACTACAAAATTTGAATACTTAAAGGCGTATGACTCATGATGATCTCATGATACATAGAATATTTCCAGGACTTGTACTATCGGTACTTGCATGGTTAATTTATTGCTTCAAGCAGAACGGATCTGTTCTTGGCATGACTAAAACACAGTAGTTTTGTAATGATGCTTACTGTCTAGATTTGGATCTATTTTCACTAAAGATAAATTCATATATTAATATATTGATTCTATTACTACAAAAAAGAACCTGTAGAAATCCCTATCAATACATTCGATAGTAAGCTAGGTTGTTTCTATAGCAGAAAATATAATATGATCATATAGCTACATAATTTAACTGAATCAGATTATTCCAATCATGATGAGTCTACAACAACTCTATAATTCCATCTAATACAATTGATAGTAAGATAATAATCTAGGATAGTAAACGTATTCAATTTTTCAATGACATAATTATAAAAGGAGGAAGTAGAAGAACATATCTGAATTAATTTGCGGGAAACAAAGGGAACAACTGCATTCCTCCCAACCTGAGAATAGGACAGCCAAATCACTTGTCTTATTCACCCCCTAGCTTGACCATGAATCCATGAGGGAGAAATTGAAATCTCCTCTTCAACAATGTTTTCTTCTCTCTCCAATTCTCTCCTTGCCTCACACTTAAGATCCAGTGTTCATAATAACAAGTGCATATTAATTCTCCATTTCCCCAACATGCTAGGCAATGCCCTACCTCCTCACATATGCTATATATATCCAAGATTAATCTTGCCTAGGTGTTTTCCCTCCCTTGCGAATTTTCGTAGGTTTCCAAATTCCCGATTTTCATGGGTTGCCAATGGCCAAATTCCTTATTTTCCACTTGTAACAATCATCCCTGAGGTATTTCCAACATGTTCCCCACTCGTGGAGTCATGGTCAACTGATTTCAACATGGTTGTTCCATTTATCCACCTGCAATTAATTATAGAATATTTTGTATCATACAAGCGTCACAGTCAAGTAGTTAGTTGGGTCAAATCAAATCTTTGCCCAACAATCATAAATCAATAATTACAATTTATCAAATTTAAAATTCAGAATTGCCATAAACGGCAAAAAAATTCCAAATTCTACTAAAAACAAAATAATTTTCTAACAAATTTGAATTTCAAAAATACTTTATTTTTGGGGATGTCACACCCATGATGATGCCATAGATTATTTTAAGGCTTATGGTTGGGATATCTTCCTTAGTAAATTTTAAGGTTACAATCTTTTGGTTGCACAAGCCTTTGCACATACCTTTAATGGGTTTAGAGCCAAGGCCAGGGATGTCCAATCGGAGGTCAGAGAGGACTTCGTATCTCAGGCAACAAGACTCCCATAGGAAGGTGAAAAGTGGGTTAAAAATTCCAAAATGGAGGATGTTCCATGGAGAATTTTCATGGTCTCTCATGAGTCTACCTACTGCCCTAAAAGTATTCCCATTAACCTCTTGAAACCCAGCTGGCACGACCTCATTTTAATTTTTAAATGGTTTATCACATGTGAAGGTCATTATGGTTTGATATTTTTATATCACATCCGACTGCTCATGTTATTCATAGGGATTTATTTGAAATTTTGTTATACTTGTTAATGAGCCTATATAAAATTTCAAAACACTATAAGCGATAGAGAATGAACTCTCTATCAAGTCTTTTTCATCACAGGCTCGTTAAAATCCTGTTGCTATCAAACCTATCATAAATCAGGGACAAATGGGAGATTTTCCTGAGCCAAAATGTTTTTTCCCAGGTCAACATTATAGTGAACCTACCTTTAAATGTAAATCACAGTTTTGATAGTTTGGTGACCGAAAATTCAGGGTTTCAATTCACCTAATGGCTGTGAAATTAATGAATCTGTGCCTATTGCTTTGAAAACCCTCATGGTTAAGAAATCACAATGTATATTTTTTCCCATAAAATTGTTGGAACAAGTAGTGGGAGAATTAAAAGGAAAATATTCTCATGTTCTTGCGAATGAACCTAATTAGAACCATAATCATAAACTTAGTGTAAGGAAAATTCATAAGGGCAGAAAAAGAAAAGTTCAGAATTGAATTTTATGAATAAGAGGTCTGGTAGATTGATTTCTAGGAATTTAAGGAATCAGAAAAAGGATCATTTGATATCGATCCCTACGATTGAGGTCAATGATCACTTTTCATATCAAGAGATAAATGGTTTCCTGGATCAGGAAGATCCAGACAACCAATGTCCTGGGAACGTAAACAGTACCCAAGTCGAACAATATGACTTTGTGTCTAGATTACCCATGTTTCTGAAAGGCTAAGAAGATTTTTCTCATATTAGTCACGACTTGAAACAAGCCATATGGAAGCACGAAATACATGCTCCTGAATACATTCCACATAGGTTTTCCATTGCACCAGTGCATTGTGACAGTTGCTTAGATTGGATAGAACGTTATTACAAGGATATTACGTTGTTACAGAATCAAGTAAAACATATAGCTAATCATAATTCTCTACTGGAACAAGAGAAACAAGAGTTGAAACCACACATAGAAAGGGAAAATAAAAGACCCAAGAGATCCAATAATATAATCATAAAAAATACAACCAATTTCAAAGGCATAGTAAATTTGGAACTGTCTGATCCTTCATTTGCAAATTTATAATGGTAAAAATGATTTTGTTTTATTTTATTTCATTATTTTATGAAAAATCAAAATAGTGAGATTTAATTTTGGTTTCCTTCATTAATAATAAGACTAGCTACAGAATCATAGATTCTGTAGCCAGTCTATTTCTGAATATTAGTTAGCATTATTTTCTAAATATCAAATTTGTTTTTCTATCTATAGGAAATTGATGATTATGATGTTGATTACATGGAGAAAACATCTTGGACGATACACTCTATTATTCAATAGTTTATTTCTTTTATGTTTATAAAAATTTGTTATTATTTTGACAAACCAACTCATACAGGAGTGGTTTCTAGTTTTACTATTTTTGTAATACTATCTATTTTTGGGGGATTGCACCCTATCTTGCATGATAAGAGTATGTGAATCCTGAGCTAGTTTAAATATTGGTTACTCTTAGTAGTGAAGAGATCTTTTGGCTAGGATACATTATGGACATATGATTTTGAAGACTTATACAAAGAAGTTTCTCACCATTTTCCTTTAGACCTGTGTGACGCTTACCCCATTATGTTTTTCCTCCATATTATGAAATGTTATTACATTTGATGCAACTTTAGTCTGGTTATTGTATGGTATTTCATATTATTAAGTATTTTGATGATGTCTGTAATTTGTTGTTCCCTTTTACATCTATGATCAATCTATCATTTAATTATTGTTGAATTTATTCTAGATATTAAATGATGGATTACATTAATGCTTTGAATTGACTTTCCTCTCTTTATAAGTATTGATTATCATAAGATCATAATATATTCATATTTATCATTATGTCATTATGTTTTTCCTCCAATGCATCTATGAGTTTGTTCTAGGAGTATTAGCTTTGTTCTGTTACAGGTTTCCCTCATACGCAGGAAAATTAGAAGCTTGAATTACACAGGGAGATAAATTCAATTTAGTAGATTAGTTACAGGTTAGTTTAATTATTATTTAGTTAAGTTGTTTATTAATGAAATCAGAACAACTTGAATTGGCTTTGATTGTTTATTTTTTATTATTTCAATTATATTTGATTAGCATTCATTAGAGTTAGAATTTTAAATATTCAACAGAAAACATAAAAATATATCTGTTGTTTTTATTTCTTTCATAAACACATTCAAAAACATATATTTCACAAGATATCCAATAAATATTGCAAGTTGTATATATGTTGTGTAACAAACTGCCTGGTTACGACAACCATTCTAGAGATAGGTGCAATTTTTTTTTTTTTGAAGTGTGTGTGTGCGTATGTACAAGGAGACAACTACAGTCTACTCAAATCTGCGTCGCCACCTGACGACGATACGACGCAACCAGGATGAACATAAGAATATGACCAGGACGCACGATACGTAACCACATGCATAAATGATGATCACACGACAAGCAAAACTGATTGCTAAAAGCGACTGACCTCCCGCCCATCCTACCCTACAAGGTTAGGACCCCCAAGACACATAATCAACGCTCAAGCCCAGTTTCCCATCGTCTTTAACCATTTAAGGTCTCAGGGCTGGCGATTGTTCTGAGGAACATGGAGGTGTCTACATCCCGCTTGACACAACAGTCCAAGCGACTAACTGACCACAGTCAAGTACAACATACATAAGAAGAACAACTGCGCTCCTTACGGAGGACGCGTGACAAGAGGACTCCGACAACAGAACACAATTTCAACATTAATCACATGAACAACCACCCTAATATACTAACTTGTGTAAGTAGGTTACGTAAGTCGAGGACATGTCGCCATACTTATTACTCAAACAAATGACATAAACAATATTCAAGATAACATTCACCAAGGTTTACAGACCTGACGGACAAAGATCCATTTGGACTATTTCCTTTTTTAACTCAGAAAGGGAGGGCTTTGAGTATTACTAGTTAGACGTAGAACCGAACTTCAGCTAACGTTCACACAGGCTGCTGGCCTTATCCCCAGGTTAAAGCAAGAAAGCTCCAAATGGAAGACACTATGGACACATAGACACAAAGGAAATTTTTAACAAACGAATAGATCGAGAGAGAGAGATTTTCTCCTACCAAACACAAGGTGTGAAATGCCTTCTTACAATAAATGCCCAACCAATAATGTATCAATCATGAACATTGTAGATGATCTATATAAAGAGGCAATATATAAGTTGAATCAAGTGATTAAAAACCATGGTAGATAATCTATATGAGAGTGCAACCCCTAAGTTGACTCGAGTAATCGAAAACAAAATACTATAATATTGGTAAAGGACTTCATAAATCTTTCCATAGATATACTCATCTTTTGTATTGTATTTTATGAAAGCATAATTAATACGAAATTGGTTAACCATTAAGATATACAACTATTATATTCTTCCTCCCCTAAACTAAAATTTATCATCATATTGGAATTAACAAAATACCTCAAAACTACAGGTGGCAATCTGTAGAATAATAAGATCTAAGGTGTTAATAATAAAATGTGCCATAATTGGAGTGACAACTATCAGGTTATAATGACGATGATTTATGTTAGCTCTAAATTAAGGGTGTCACTATCTAGAATTGCATCATAAGTATAGGCGACTTCGCTTCGGTCATAATGTTCACATCAATTAAGAATGGCATCTCTATCATAATATAAAATGATTTAAATTACAATAACTAAAAAGGGCACTAAATGAACTGCCTGCTATCAATATCACAATTAAAATGAGTAAGTATAACCATTCATTTAAGGAGGCCAAAGATAGATTATATCCTAAAGCTAGGGATCTCAACTTGAATAACAACATGCATCCTAATTGAAGAGGACAACTACCAAGTGACTTTTGTATTATAAATTACATTATAATCTATATTCAAATGCCATAATTTGCATCATTAATTACATTATAATTTACATTGTAGTAAAATATCCCAAAATGAATTTCTAAATGCCATAATTTAAAAGGGCCACCTTTGGAATGGCATTTGTCCATATTCAATGATAAAAAGTAAGGGTAACTACTAATTTAAAGAAATCATTTTAAGAAGTCAATATATGGAAATCCCTTGTAACCACGGGTGATGTTAATTGAATAACCACCTACAACATATTTAAATACGACTATCTATAAACAGTAAATTTTGGGAATGATTGTAATTAAATGTAACCATTAACTAATAAGACAACATATAGTAAAGACATCTTAATTCCAGGTAGCAGCCACTTGGAATACACTATAACCTTGCCCTCAAAATGGCAAATACCCAATTAATGACACTTTTTAAGGAGGACAGAATTAGAAACTGAAAAAAATATCGATGATAGAAATGACGATGAAAATAGCAATAAAACAAAAAGTCACAACAGGGAAGTTTAGTTAAAAATGGATTCCATTTAAGCCATCAAATCGTTCACCCTTTTTAACCGGTAGCTGGGTAATTTTAACTAAATAAAGGATGTCATTAAAGACCAAATTTCGTTGGAGTTAAATGAAATTCGTTTGCAGACGTAGAACTTAATCTCCAAGGGAATATAAAGTATGAGCGTCCAACTACTGGACGCTTCATCACAAGACATGGTAAAAACTCAATATCTGGTTCACTCAAGGCCAGCTGGTGGTTACATCTGGAGCAAGAGATCTGACAGACATTAAGAGCGAGCCTGGCGAAGACAAATAAAAACGTAACAATCCATGATAGTTGTAGACGAAATCAACGCACTGTATACAAAATCAATACATTGGTAAAACGCCCAACTGACAGTGACCCAGCACGTCTCTTGGCAGTGGCAACACCCAAATAAAAACGTAACTCAACACGCAGATCCACACACAACATGTAAATCATTATTAAGGCGCTCACAACCAGCAACCAGGAAAGTGGACAGGCAGACCCACATACGCAGACCAGATAACAGTAAAGACGCCCCTGAAAAAAACGCCCAAAACATAATGAAAGAAAAACGTTCATTCAATAGCTGGCCCAAACACCCAATAACAATTGTAACACACAGTTCATTTACATTTGACACGAAGATCTAAAACGCCCAAAAACATATTGCCGAAGGTTACACGATTTGCCAGAAAGGAAAAGGGGTGAATAGCCAGGTTAACAATTTGCCAGAATATAAGATGGGTGACCAGGCGTAAATGAATTCACCTGGAGGAAACGATTGCGAGAATATAAAATGGATTGCCATAACTAGCTATTCAAAAACAATTATATAAGACAAAAATGGCCAGAGCAATCGCACAATAACCATTTTCTTGAAACGAAATTTGCCGACAGGGTTTTATTTTCAGTAACAAAAAAACACAGTCCTACATTATAACAGCAAGCGTTTATATAGTGCAGGATGTAAAATAAAAATGTATAACAGCAATATTAAAATTTCGCTATCCCGAATATACAGAAAAAAAAGGGATATACTGCATCAACAACATTAAAATTTGTTGAATAAAAAAATGCCTTCTACTTCACCGATTAAATTCTTATCGTTGCCTTACGCCTGCGTCGAAAGACGTCCCATGCTCCGTGCCACGTCCCGCGCTCCGTGCCGCGTCCTGCTTGCCGACCGCCGAATGATCACCGGTACCTCCCAGCCAAACACGTGGGGTACTCTGCTTCCCCCGTCGCCCCCCGAGCCGCAAAGGGGCCACACAAGTACCAGAAATCGACTAGCGTCTCAGCTCGCCTCCACGGCTGAGCTACCACTCTGACAAAGCTGAGATTACACCCAACTCCTCACAAGAAAATCCGTCAAACCACAATTCGGCAGCGTAACGTTACGCTCACCGTTCATCCCCTTCTTCCTTCCTTTCCCTTTCTTTTATAGGAAAATGAGACCCACCTACCTTCCTGATTATTAAGTAATTAAATTTTAAAGACTAAACCTCTAAACAATCTCCAGCGTCCAAGTGTCACTCATCCCTAGGGTTCTCCAATAATGAATTTATGTTTGTTAAATAAAAGTCTAAATTCCCTCACACCCCCAAAATCGCTCCTTAATCTTCTCCTAGGGTTCCTAGATCCCCTCTCATGCTTTTATTCACTTTCCTAAAATGATGTTTCTGAAATTTAGTAATTACTTAAATCATGATTCTTTTTCACTTTTTCCCCAATGTCCCCTACTTTCCAAAATTTAAATTTCCTTTAATTCTAGTTTCCATATTTTTATTTTATATTATTTATTTATTTATTTTTCTTCTTTTATTCTCTCTTCCCATTTTTATTTATTATTAAATATATATTTTTTTTTTGTTAATCCCCCAATTGATAAAAGCGCTTTAACATTCTTTTCAATATAGATATACAAACATTTTTATTTTTATTTATTTATTTATTTATTATTTATTTATTATTATTTTTTTTTTTTCCTTTTTTTTAAAATCCTAGCTTTTATACTCCCTTCTTTAGTACTTTTTAATTCCCTTTTTTTTTTAAATTAAACACCAAGGGTTTTGCTTAAATTAACCCCCTCATTACTTTTACCCCCTTTTACTTTTTAGAAGTTTTTAATTAACTCCTAGGTGAGTGTTAGTTTACGCCCTAGGTTTATTTTTGGAGGATCTTTTCTTAGGGCTTCTCAATTTATCTTAGAGACGTTTTAATCTAGGTTAGATTTGAACAGGGAGACAATTTAATTAGGGGAGGCGTTGTAAGAATTTATCAGGTGCTAAGGTCTCAGGGTCAACTAGGCTGTCTCATCATCATTCTCAAGCGACGTGC
>WSFP011436404.1:0-21045 GCA_009831015.1 Picea engelmannii
CAAGTGCTTTCATTGCATTTACCAGTTCTTCAACTCTCATAAAGTATTTTCCAACAGTTTCATCTTCTTTCATCTTCAGTTGTTCAAACTGTACTCTATAGGTTTGAAGCTTGGTGTCCTTTACCTTCTCATTACCTTCATAATTGCTAATGAGTTTGTCCTACATTTCTTTGGCAATTCCTAGGTGCATAACTTTTACGAATTATGCTTCTGCAAGCCCACTCAAGATAGCATTCATGGCCTTAGTGTTGAAGATAAATTCTAGCTTTTCATCCTTATTAGCTAGTAAAACTGGCTTTACATAACCAGTATCTACCACATCCCAGACATCTGCACCTAAATCCATTATGTAGGTTCTCATTCTAACTTTCTGGAAGGCAAAGTTTGTTCCATTGAACAAAGGGGCCTTATTGGTTGAATTTCCTTCATGGCTTGACATGTTTAAGCTCTAGGATCTACCCTTAGATAAAAGGGGTCGGCTCTGATACCAATTGTTGGACAACTGAGAGGGGGGGGTGAATCAGTTGCTACCATGCTTAAGCAATTATGCTTATTTTAAACTCTTTGTAGAGCACTTAATGACAATCAAAATAATGTAGGGAAGTAAGCAATAGAACATTTGACATCAGTCACACATATGAAATATACGGAGACAAATATTTCCTGAGGAAACCCATAAAGGGTAAAAACCTCTTCTTCTTGGTATGATAAGTAATCTTTACATTATGTACATTATCATACATATGAACTCCAACTCATTGTGAGGCTACAACCTCTATTTTGCAAGATGAAACTTTCTAAGAGCACCAACTCTCTATTTTCTCTAGCACCAACTAGAAGGAAGAACCAACTCCCTGTGTTTCTCTAGCACCCTCTAGAAGGAAGCACCAACTCCCTGGTTTCTCTAGCACCCACTAGAAGGAAGCAACCAACTCCCTAAGTGTTCCAGCACCAACTTCCAGTCACACAGGCACCAACTTTAAAACAGAGAACAACATTTCTCCCTTGCACCACCCTGCCACTCTAGTTTTTCTGGATGCAACCAGATGGAAGATACAACTCCCTGTGTTCAAGCACCCACTTGAACCTCTGAGGACAATAGTCCTCCCTAGCACCTCCCTACCACCCTAGAATATCAAGTTTTATTTATATCAATTTATCACAATGATACAATATTTATCAATGGCTTACCGGTCTCATCATTGTTCTACTACATTTCTCTGCTCTACCTACATCAGTGTCTTCCTGCACACTTTGCCTTGCGCTTTCTGTTATTCTGCCTTTTATGCTCTCTGCGCCATCTCCATTCAATGCACCATTCCTCTTCTCTGTATTTCTGTTGTTTCACATTGCCTCGTTCTCCACATCTGAATCACTCTCAACAGCCCCCATCTCTTCTCTATTTTGTGTATTTATACTATCTGAGCACCTTCTTCGTCCTCCATGCACAGTGCCTCTGCATGCTCTTCATTGTGCCACGGTTCTGTTCATCGGGTTGTTCATTGCCACTCCACATCTTCTCTGCTTCACTCGCTCAAACATCAACACACTCTCTTTGTTCTGCATGTTCTCCTCATGTCGAGTCCTCTTCCTGATAATCATGGTAATTCCTCAGCTTTTCTAGCGGTTATTCCCATGCATTCATCATCACTGGGTGTTATGCTGAGATTCCTTAGCCTGTCTAGCAGTCGAGACTCTTCATTTTCTCTATCATAGTCGAGCTCATCCTCTCTGTTTCATTTACAGGCTTCAACGTTCTTCCATCTGTCAATCGCCTCTATCAACAGTCTGCATTCCACTGGCAGATGCCTTGATACTCTTCAGCTCCTCTGGCAATCACACTGAGGCCTCTTTGATTCCTCTGGCAGAAACCATTAGTGGTTTCTAGTAGTTACAGTGCGAACCTTGAAATGGATTCTAGCTATGCTAGGTCCTTCCACTTACGTAACCACCGGCGGTGACCACCGGCTACATCGACATTTCGGCATTTCAACATTTCGACATTCAACATTTCAGCATTCCTGTGATGAAGTGTCTCGACACTCCAAGTCGTGATCCCCGACATGGAGCCTTGTTGCACTAGCTCCTTCCTCCATCTTCCACAGATGTGACCACTGGTTGTGACCACTGCCTTATTCAAAAATGTATTTCACACTTTCACATTTCGGGGATTCTATGATGAGTCGTCTCGACTCTCCATGTCACGAGCTCCGAAATAGAGCTTGGCTTCTATAGCTCTTCTCTCCAGCTCTCGATGATGTGACCACGAGATATGACCACTCTCCAATCAAACAAGCACTTCACTCTCCAGATCAATGGTCCATGATCCATGGTGATCAGACGGCTATCCTCTACCTTGAGAGTTCAGCCTTTGAGAATTTGGGGGAGTGATGAAGCTAAAACTCCTGAAGCCATACTCCCAGAGTGAGGTCACTCTTGCATCACTCGATGACGTGTCGTGACCCGAGTGGCTGCCACGTGTCACTCTGAATTGTGATTTAGAAAATTCACAGGCCTTCGTCGTGCCTGATCAACGGTCCATATCAAACCTCGATCCAAAGGCTAAGATTCAACGGCTAGGATCATTTCACAAATTCACGAGCCTTCATTGTGCCTGATTCGGGATTTTGGCGTTTCGCATTTCGCAACTTTGAGACTCCTGTGATGAAGAGTCTCGACTCTTGACTCCTCCAACTCCCGGTATCCGAAACCTTTTTTGATGTGCCTGTTTCGGGATTTTGGCATTTCGCATTTCGCAACTTCGGGACTCTTGTGAAAAAAATCCAACATACTTGTCTTTCCACCATTTTATTGCTAAGGAATATTGCTTCATAAGGGTTTACTACGAGGAGTATAATTGCATACACCCTCCTAGTTAAAACCCTAGCTAAGAGAATCTTGCCTTGGGGAGTAAAAGGGTTTACACTCCCAAGGAAGTAGCCTATCTAGATTATTCATATTCTCTTGACTCCATTAACCCTTTCTTAAAGGCATTATTCATTTACTTATTGCATGGGAGAAATAAATTGTTGCCTTGATAAACGTATAAATTTCAAGTTTTGAAGTTGTCTCTTTTGGATAATGATCTTGATGCCTTGGAGATTATTCCTCCCTTAGGGCATCCTCTTTCTCCCATAAATTCTTATTTTTGTAGTAAAACTAACCTACAACCATTAGGACTGCTTTAAACTCTAACGCTAACCGTTAATCTCTCACAAACTAACCCTAGACTAATTCTACAGACATAAGGCCGATATATTGCTGCAGAAATTTACTTTTATGACAGTTGTTGGTTTTATCGACTCCCTTCTCGGGTTATCTGAGTTATTGACCCAGGGTTCATGTAATTCAAGGTTCCAACAAAGCCTCTAACTATCGGCCCTCCTGGTAAACCAGAAGGCAGCGCAATGCCCGGAAGGTACTGCGCAGTCTCACACGAGATAGCTAAGGATGGTTGACCATAAGACTCAGGTGTTTACATCCTAGGAAAGAGTAGGAGATAAAGGGTTTCTTGATTAAGGCCCTATTCTGCGAACTATTACTGTAATCTACTTGTTCCCAGGAATCGCATGCGTATAACTCAAGATATAAACAGATTATAATCATGCGTTTGGTTATTCATCAATCGTAGTCATATATTGCTTGAAAGAAGTTAAAGATATGCAAACATTCAACACATTACATAGATGTTACCTTGGTTCACCACTCCTCATGCTCTTGGCTCTTTTTTTATAGTAGTTCTTGATCTCCCTGCACCGCGCGCTTACAGTTCTCCGCAAAAGTGTGTAAGATCTATGTGAGGCGAACTAGATTGCGCCAGGCTCTGTAGCCTGCGGTCTAATCCTCAGATCTACCTTCCCTCATATCTTTCTTTCTCAATATCTTACAAAACTGGGTTCATACAATTCAAACCCCTCACGTATCGCCAACAACAATACTCAAAAAAATCACTCAATAACAATCGCAATCCTCATAAGAACTAACCTAAAATCAATAATAACAACAAAACCAGCAACAACAACCACACCCTATATGATACTTTCATATCTATATTGATACATTTCGATCTCTTCAACCACTTACATAATATTACCAAAACCCTAACCCTTCTTACGCTAGGTTTTTCTCCCATGCGCGTGTTGTTCTTCCTCTAGCTGTCGCTTCCCTCTGTACACGCTTTCTTGCATTCGCGCGTGATAATCTTTTGTCAGTTGTCACTTCAGTTTCCTACACACTTTATTTCCCATGATCGTCCTTCTTTCCACTTCGGCCTGGTGCCAACAGGCCCCCAACACTGACATGTGACTCGTCCTGAGTCACCTAATTGCATTGTGCTTCCTCGATCTCCCTAGTGATCGTCTGGAACTTCTCCTGCAATTCCACTGATTTTGTCAGTGCCTGCACGGTTTTCTCCTTGATAATATCGACTGTTTGTACTGCTACTTCTTCGCTTATCATTCCTGCACATTCCAACTGAGTTCGTGTTGACTGTGTTCTGGCTTCTTCTGCCTGCTCCAATACTACTGCTATCCATTCCTGCAAGGGTTCTATTTGAGCCTGACGCTCTTGTTTTCGTGTTTGCACAGTGAGAAGTTCTTCCTATAACTTATTTAACTCTTGTGTCCCCTTGACCCGTTCTAGGATTGGGATGGTTTTTTGTTATTGCTTGAATTCTTGGATCGTTGGATTGATCCTTTCCTCCTCCTTGTCCCATTGTTGGACCTGTGGGTACTCTTTAGCTTTGTCCAGAGTTGCGTTGCTTTATCCAGCAAGTCGGTTGTTGTGTTGACCTATTTTTCCAGCTCCTATAGTTTCACTGTTGCTTCCTGCTTCCTCTGCTCCTTTACTGTTGGTAGAGTGGTTGGTCTAATCTGTCCACGGAGAGTCTCGATCTCCTTCTGATACTGATCAATTTCCTGCGCAATCTGATCGATCTTTTCTGCTGCTGGGAGTTCACTTCCTTACGCAGTAGTTGGAAGTTTCCCAAAAAATTCTTCTACTCTACGTTCCAACTCATTCCTGCGTTCCTTTTCCTCCTGTGTTTCAGATTTGGCCTGTGTGCAAACTGTTTCCAGTGTTTCCTGCTTCTTTTTTGCTTTCTCTAGCTCGACCACGTTTTGATGTGCTCGAGACTGTATCTCATGGTCGACGTTAACCTACAATTGGTATAAGGCCTTTGTTGGCATCCGTGTTAGGACCAATTGGATCTGATCCAAATCCTTTAGTGGTGTCTCTCCCACAATCTCATCCATTCGTAGCATGCTCGGCTTTATGTAAACCGTGGAATGTGGTTTCGGAAGAACTGAGTCGCATTCTCCTACCTCCATTCTTTCTGTGGTCCGTGCGCTCGATGGCTCTATGCCTCTGTTGCTACTTGTAATATGGTCTTCTCCGAATTTCTTCAGGAGTTTCCCTATTTATTCCATCTCCTTTTGCAGTTTATCCATGTGGTGTGTTGCATGATCAAAATCCTTTGTGAGACAATCCTAGACCATTTTGGCAATCATCTCTCCATCGTCCTATGTGATTGTGTATTCTGGTGGTGATCATTGTGCCTTTGATTTCTTGCGCGCACTTGTTTCATGTACCGTTGGTCTCTTAGTTCCCCCTGGTTCTTGTGTGATGGGGTTCGTCATGGTTTCCTGTGCTCCCTCAGTCGGGTTCTGTTGTTCATTGGTTGGCTGAGTGGTTTTTGTTCTACCCTTCTGGGTCCTAGCTGCTCTGAGTCACCCTCTGTCTGAGTCGAATTGATTTGGCCCATTCTTGGTTTCTTGGGTACTGGGACTTGTTGAGGCTATGTTTCCAGCTATGGATCCCCTCCTTTTTTTGTTTATCTCGGTATTGCTCTGGGTATGGTTGGGATATTCCATTCATTTGGCCACTCATGGATGATCATGTCGATGTCTCCCTCGGTGATGCAATAGCGCATCTGTAGCCACTTCTTATGTGGGTCATGTATTGGTTGTATCCACATGGCTTGTTGTCTAGCCCAAAAATTGGTGATGCCCCTGAATCGCGCGACAGCCTCTGGTGTTATCCTCCATGCTCAGTTGATTGCTTCCTGCATTTCCTGTAGGTAAGATTCAAATATCATTCCATTTTCCTTCTTATGCTTGGCCAGTGGTGTGGGTTTCATGACGTGATATCTCGCTCCTCCTGGCTGTGGTGTGGTACAGAAGATGACGTGGTTCGGTTCTTTCCATCCCATGAAAGCGATGAGAGTAAGCAGCCATGAGTAGTGAAATTTTGTACCTGCTTCTTGTGCGTCTTTAAAGTCGATTTGTAACAACTTTGACAGATATGGCGCCCAGATCATGAAGGTTCCTTCTGCGCACTGAGCTACAGTTGCGATAACTCTTGTCGGTACTTCATCTTTACGGCATTTTCTTAGCAGTTTGCATGTTAAGATCTTTTCTCCCAGTTGTGTCACGACATCGTTAATTTGTTTGATTATAATGCCTCTCGTTCCCCTGTCGGTGCCATATTTCTTCTTCATTTCTTTTGCCAATTCTTTTTCCTTGGACTTGTCGTCCAGTATCAGCGTGGGATCCATACCCCGGATGGGTAGTCTTGTGATTTGCGTAATAAGTTCAATAGTTATGGGGATGGGTTTATCCACCATACATCCCCTCCATGCGTAACTGCTAACAGTTGTTTGACGCATGTCGACGCATATTGGCCTCTACCAAAGTGTGGCATCTTTAGCAATCCTAGGATTTTGGTTCTGTCCAATCTGGCTGCCCACTTGCGTGGCTTAGTGATAGTTCCTCTGAGAGGGTTCACGGCTATTGTCTCCAAAAAGACTTGTGGTGCAAGCTCTGGATATTTGCTTTCATCCGCTATGTCATAGTCGGAAAAATTTAGCTTCCCGACGTGACCCAATAGCTGCAAGTCCACCTGTATGCCTTCTGGTGTGCGAGGTAGCACAATCTCTACAGCTGGTTACTTTCAAGGCGAGCTCGGTATCTGAATCTTGTCTTCCAGCTATGTTGGCTGATTCGAAGTTCCAATAGCTTCTGGTTTCTCCTTCTCCATCCATTCTTCCCAAGCTTTTCCCATTTCGCCAATCAGCTCATCCGAAAAAGAAAATTTTGGGATGGGTATTTGTGGAACATCTGGTTGGAGCTCTACTTCCGGGTTCTGTGTGCTTTCGTTTATTTCCGTGGTTGCTTCAGCATTTTCTGGTTGTCCTTCCTAATGAGTTCCTACTTCTTGATTCTGAAGCTCCTGCATTGCTGTCGGCGTATCTTCTTTCATGGTTTCTGCTTGGGGTTGTGGTATCTCTTCCTGGATCGGTGTTGATTCGACTGGAATATCCTCCGGTGATGGGATTTCGTCAATATCAACGATCTATGGTGGTTGTTGCTTGTTTTCTTCCCGTGTTCCTCGCGACCTAGTTTGAACCCTAGTTGGTCTAACTATCTGGCCTAGTTCTGTGAGCTTTGGTGGTGCCATACTGGTGTCTATCGGACATTTGTTTGGTTCAAATAGCTCGGATAAGCTCTGCGATCTCGCTCTGTGCGTTCGAGCTGCTATTTCTCTTTCTCTATTCTTCTTTTGCGAATAGACTATTTGTTTTTGTGCTCGTGTGTTGTATGGGTGTGGCATGAAGCTTGTTGAGGGCACCTCCTACCTTGTGCGATTAAATCACCATAAGTGTGGGTTCAATGCATCCACAGCAGTTTCATACCTTCCCTTATGGCTACTTTGCCTTCACCAGTTGGCGCATTTAGTGTGACATCCCATCCGTCCTTTCTTTGCTTTAATTCTGCCTCATGTTGTCCTGTCACTGTGATTTTGTTTACTTTCATTTTCCCGCTAGTTTTCCTTTCCGATATGGCCATTGTCTTTTCCCTCACTAGTTTCATGTTTCATATGTGGCTTGTCTTTCATGCCACGCACTATTTTTATGCTCTCTTCTTCTTTTTTTTCCTTTTTTTTACTGCGCGGTGTACTGCACAGTGGGCAGTCGACTATATTTATATAGCTTCAGCCAGATCTCGTTGATCATTCTTCTTAGGTCTACGCCTGCTATATCTTTCAATTGTATAGCTCCTCCATCTATGATAGTTTTTACCTCGTATGGTCCTATCCAATGCATCCTCAACTTCCCTAGGTGCTGCAGCGCTTTACTGTCGTAGAGCAATACTAGATCTCCTTCCTTGAACATCTTTCTCTTGATGTGGTGGTCATGCCACGCTTTGTCTCTCACTTTCTATACTTGTTGATGGAATCCTGCCAAGAGTCGGTCTTCCTCCATTGACATTAATTGATCCAGTCGTTCCTGGACTGTGCCTCGTTCTTTCATTTGTGTGATAGTTGCTACACGTAGACTAGGTATTAGAAATTCTAACAGTACTACTGCTTGTTGACCATAGACCAGTTTGAATGGTGTGTGACCTGTCAAATTTTTGCATGTGGTTCTATACTCCCATAGTACTGCTGGTACCTTGAGATCCCAATCGTCCCTGTTGACATTACATATCTTCGTCAGGGCGTTCTCTAGAATTTTGTTGAAGGCTTCTACTGTTCCATTAGCCTATCGGTGATACGGTGTGCTTTTTTGGTGATGAACTTCAAACTCTTCAAGCATCACTTAGATGGTGTTGTTGATGAAGTGCGTTCCTTGGTCGCTCATCAAAAATCTTGGGCACCCAAATCTAGTAATTACTTGTTCAAAAAGAAAGTGGGCAGTTGTCTTTGCACTGCAATCTTTTACTGGTGCGGCTTCGACCCATCTCGTTAAGTATTTTGTCGTAGTGATAATGTATCTCGCCCTTGTTCTCTTGGTGGGTGGGTTAATGAGTCCCACAAAGTCTATTACCCATTTTTTAAATGCCTGAAGTGTCACTTGCGGTCGTAGTGGCATCGCGTCCCTTCTGTTGGGTTTGTTGACCCGATGACAGACATCACATTGCTAACAATATTATTTCGAGTCTCGATGGATCGTTTTCCACCATAATCCTGCACGTAGTACCTTCTGCATGGTATCTTTTCTTGCATAATGCCCTCCTGTTATTCCTTCGTGGGCTTCTGCTAAAATTCTTGGTCATTCGTGGTCTAGTACGTATCGTCGTAAGATGCTATCTACGCCCATTTTATATAGATTCCCTACAATCAGTTGATAGTCGGCTGCGTAGACTACCAGGTTCTTTTTCTGCGCAGTGGTATATCCCTACGGTGCAATACATGTGCTCAAGTACTGGATGATCTTTGGGAAGTAATCATCAGCAATTTGTACTGAGAAGAGTTGTGCATCTGGAAAGTTGTCTTCCAAATTCGTTGGTTCCTCTCCATTTCTAACCCTTGATAAGTGGTTAGGCCCTGCATTAAGTTTCCCTGGTTTGACTATTACCTCGAAGTTAAATTCTTGAAATAGTAGTAACCATGGACAGATTCTCCCCCCCAACACTGGCTTGTTAACTAGGTATTTCAGGGCTGAGTGATCTATATACATCTTAAAGTGTTTTCCCAATAGGTAATGTCTGTATTTCTGTAGTGCGTAAACCATAGCTAATCCTTCTCTTTCTGTCGTATTATAATTATGTTATGAGTCTGGTAATTTCCTTCTTGCAAACGTTATCGGGTGATCCAAGTCTCTTTCTCTTGGTTGCATTAAAATAGCTCCAAGTGTTATTGTTGATGTATCTACATGTACATGGAATGTCTTCTCCCAGTCTGGAAATACCAATATTGGTGCGGTGACCATCTTTTCCTTTAGGGTATCCAAACCGTGTTGGCACTCGTCGTTCCATTGATACTTGGTATCCTTCCTTAACAGTTTTTCCATAGGCATTGTAATCTGCGTGTAGCCTTTGATGAATTTCCTGTAGTATCTTGTATGTCCTAACGTTGCTCTTAGTTGGCGGATTGTTTTTGGTGATGGTAGGTTAATAATGACTGTGATTTTGGTCGGATCCATTAATAAATCTTGTTTGCATACTATGTGTCCCAGTAGTATCCCAAATGGTGTTCCAAATATGCATTTCTTGATATTCAGTGATATGTGGCACTGTCTGCATCGTTCTAACATCAGGCGTAAAACTTCCACATGGTTTTTTAACAGGCTATAAACTGTCCAATCATCCAGGTAGACTTCGATAAATTGGTGGATGAATTCCTTAAATGTTACGATGACCACTCTGGAGAATATCGCAGGTGCATTCTTCAATCTGAACGGCATGACTTTGTACTGATAAGATCCTCATTATGTCACAAATGTGGTCTTGTGTCTATCCTCTTGTGTTATCTTAATCTGATGATATCCCGAGAATCCATCGATGAATGAATAGGTTTCATGTCCTACGTTCTTGAGTACTTCATCCGTGAATGGTGTGGGGAATGGGTCATGTAAGCAGGCATCATTCAACTTCCTCAGGTCGACACATATCCCAATCCCTCTTCCATGTTTCTTGTCCTATACTACGATCGGTCTTATCCATTCTGATTCTTCAACTGGTTCGATGATGTCGGCCTCGAGCATCCTGTTAATCTCGTCTTTGACTTTCTATTTGTAGATGGGGTTCAGTCTGTATGGTCGTTGTTTAATGGATCTCGCATCAAGTCTAAGTGGTATCTTCATTTCTCCTAATTCTCCAGCTATTCCTTTCATCTCTGTAAAGTTTGTGGGAAAAATGTCATTGTATTCGGACAACAATTATGTGATGCTTTCTAGTGTCTGTTCGTCCCAATAATCTCCAATGTTGGCCATTTTGGGTTGCTCGGCGGTCCCTATGTTAACCTTCTTGATATTTATTGGCATAGAGATGACCTATGATTCTAAGGGTGGTCCTTCCACCTCTCTCTCGCCTTCGACTTATTCCATCTGAATATCGCGTGGATCATCTTCATCTGGTGCTTCTTCTTGTACCTGGTAGTATGACAGCAGTTCCTTGACTGTCTGCTTATTCCGTTGTTGTACCTCTATGATAACTTCCACTTCTGATTTTGTAATGAATATGACATCTCTGATATGTTTCAGGGATGTGTCTATGTTGGGGTTCTCATGCTCGAATGAGAAAGTGACTGTAAGGTTTTGCTAGAGTGTCTCCCATGTCTTGGTTCCTTTTCACATTTCCTGGTCTATATACCAATTCCCTAGTATGCCTTCTAAAGTGTGACTAAAGTGGTGAGACCATTCTTCTAGTGGCATCATTTTCCGCAGGGTTTTGCATGCCTCCAAGTGTTTTGTTGGCATTCCTAGTCCATCATATTTTTGTTGGTTGTTCCATATCTGTTATGCGTCGAACCTTATGCGTAGTAATCGTTTGCATTGGTACCAATCTGTGATAGTCTCTTTGTGCGCACCCCACCATCTTGCGGGTGTAGCCTTTAGTGCTAATAGTCTCTGGTTCTCTAAGACTTCATCTTCGTATTGTGTCAAGAAAGTTTCCAAATCATTTAGTCCGTGAAAACTGGGTGGTTCTCTTATTTCTGTTCCAAGCCATCTTAGTGCGCGGTCTATTCTTGCACACCTTCTTGTGGATACTTCGTGTAGTCTTTGCTGCCACTTTTCTAACCCAGTGTCTGAGTCTGTTGTGCATGAAGTAATGCTCTGCCAACTGAGTATCTCGTTTGTAGTTGGTTTTATATAGTTTGCATCGCACGCAGTTCTTCTGTACAACTGACCGATTTCGTCTAGATCTAGGAAAGTGGGTTCTACGAACCTCTCACCTTCTGATGGGTCGAGTGGGGCTATAACCCTGTAGTCTCTTAACACAAATGTAATTTTTTTGGTTTTCAAGTTAATTATGGCCTGCTTGTCGAATGCCCAATCCAAACCAAGTAGCGTTGGGTAAGGTGTTGTACCGTATACTATTTCGATGACTTCAAAGTCTGTCTTAGTGCGTACCCCATCCAGATATACGGTTACTCCTTTTAGTATACCTATTGGTAGGACTCTATGTTGATTTGCTAGATTTAATTGAACAGTTGAGTATCCCAGTGTAGGTTCTCCCATGCATTGCCATGTGGTTTTTGGTAGTACGTTCACTTTGGATCCTAGATCTAGTATAATATCTCCCATGTTGAAATCCCCAATATTAGAATTGATTCTAAATTCTCTACTTGTTCTTCTTCTTGTGTGTAGGTGGTTGACAGTTTTCAGTTCTAGATTTTGTTCCATCTCGCTGCTACATTTCTCTAGGATGTTTTGCAATACTTTGATAGATGAAGGATCACTTAACATTTTGATGCATGATTGCAAAAATTCTTTGATAGTACTTACTTGTTCCTTAGGTTGTATTTTGTTGGTATGGTCCAGTGATGGCAGCATGTCATATTCCGGAACTTCCTTGTTCTACTGCGCAATCAACACTATGTACTCCTTCTGGAATTCTTGTCAGGCTTTTGTAAAGATCTCCTTTTCCTTTTGCATGTCGAACTGCTTCTTGGGGTCGGGGTTCTTCTTTACCCATTGGTTATGTGTTGGGTCCTGTCGAACTGTGTCATTTCCTATTTTCGTTCCTCCTCGAGTGACTATGTTGATGTTTCGTCCGTCATCCCTTGCTTCGGCTGAAATCCACTGAACATTTTGGTTATTTTGGTTCCTTTTTTCCTGGATCTTTATGAGTAGTGTCGGGCATTCCTTTGTATCATGGTCTGAAGCACGACAATACATACAGGTCGTTGGTGGTAGTGGGCATTCACGTGCATAATGTCCTGGTTGTTGGCACTTGTGACATGTGACTGGTCCTCTGCCACGTCCGAAACCTCCTCTGGCTCGTCCTACTCCTCTATAGGTTGTGCGATCACCTCGTGGCGTGTTATATTGTGGTCCTTGATTATACTGCGCGGTATTGTACTGGGGTTGTGTTGGGTTGTACCGTGGCTGCCCATTATTATAAGGTTGTTGCACAGTATTATATTGTTGTTGCGCAATGTTGTATGGTATTGGGGCTTGAGTGAACTGTGGTGTTGCCTGCCCAGTCATCATTTATGCCTGTACCCTGTATGCATCTGAGGTTCTTTCCCACATCAGCTCCATAGTTCAGAAATCTTTGTCATTGTGGCCAACTGACTTGCAAAATGTGCAATATGAGTTTTTTGGGACTATTTGGTATTTCTGCATCATCGTGCAATGGTAAGGGTCGTGACTCGGTTTCTTGCATATTTCACACCATAATCCCCCCTGTGGCAGCGGGTTTGGCATGCTTGTTTCCATATGTTGCGCGAACGTCGGACATTCATTTTTGTGGTGTCCTTTTGTCCTGCATGTGGTACACCAAACGGCTTCTTGTTTGTCCTTGTTCTTATTCTGGTTCAACTGAAATGTTAAGTTCTTAAAATCCTCTTTCATTTCTTCGATAACTGGGTCTATCTGTTGGTACTGATTCTCTTCCAATTGCAAGGTTGCTTGCAGAGCCTCTGCTTGTGTCTGAAACTTCTATTTTCATAGTGGATATTTTAAGTGTGTGAGTAGTGAGTTGACAAACAAGTGTCGATATTGCATCTCGATCATAAGGTATTTTAACTTCCCTTTTAATCATTTGAATATTTGATCAATCTCCCATACCAATTCTCCTGGTTTCTATCTTATCTCAATCATCTCGTTCATATACTGATCCTCTGAGCTCGGCTTCTGGAACTCATTAATTAGTAGTTTCTTAATGTCATCCAGTGTTACACATGATTTTGGTCACTCTAGTGATGTCTTAACAATGGTGTATTCAGGCTCCAAACAAGGACTTTTTTCCTAAGAAAATTGACCCTTGTCTCCTTCCAAAAACATATTTTTAAAGTGAGTTTATGGGCTGCCTATGGCCTAGGGTGCGAGAATCCCTCATTCTTGCAGGCCGCCTACACTTAGGGTGTGAAATTCTCACAGTTTTCTCCATACACAGGGTGCGAACCTGTTTTTAAGCTTGGAAAGGAGAAGAGGTCTCGAGGATTCTAGAAGGGAATCTTCTAAAAAATGAGTTGGCATTCGTATGGTTGTCATTTTACTGACTTCTCGGATTTGATGGGATCATTCTCATCCATGTAACCATATCTCCTTCTCCTATATATTGAAAGGTTTATCATGGAAAATGTTAAGCAAGATTGAATGAAGAATTGTTGAAAGAATTGTGTGAAGAACCCTGCTTGGATAGAGGCTTGAAGACTCTAGTTGGTCTATCAAGCGGAATTGGATCTTCTTCATGCAAGTACAGAGAAAGTGTGTGTGTTGGAACCAAGGGTCACTGAAAGGAAGCTTGCAACATCAAGGCGATCATGTTGTATCTTCTACTTTCAATTAATATGATACAGTGGGATGTCCCTTTCCCATAAAGTCACTCTTACTTTATTGTGTAATTCTTTGATCATATGCATAAGTTGACGTTGAATACATTTTGCTATCTTCACTTTCGTTGGTTTGTGTTGTCTTGGACTTGACCTCATGAGAGCACCGGAGCAAAGCGGGAGCAACAGAGACCTAAGGAAGCAATATAAACGTATGTCACTTATTCCTCCCTATTAGCAGATTCAATAATTACAACTTAGGGAAAGAGTTGTGTCCTGTCCTGTTTTGTTCTAGATCTAGGTGGATCTAGGGAGATATGTTAGTGTATGCACCTACCGATTAGTCTGATAACAAAATTGGTGACTCCACTAGGGAAGCAACCCATTTTTTAGTGGTTTTTGGTGTTTTTCATTGGCCATTTTCTCTTACCTTACCATTTTTTCATTTCTATCAATCTCTGAGTCTTGAGAAGACCCTGACAGACTCTCTGGGTCCAGAGGTTCCTTCAAAAATTTTGTCTTTTTTCCAAATTTTGCTTAGTTTCAGACATTCTCACAATGAACCCTTCTATAGCCTGCGAGAACTCCTAGAGTTCACACCCTGATGTTCAGTCTAGAGAAAACCTCTCACACTCTGCTTGTGACCAGCATGCGAGAATGCTTCATTCTCGCACTGTACACCACTGCCTGCCTGCGAACCCATTTGCAAAATTTTGTGATTAAGGTTTTTTGTATGCTCAGATGCCCAGATTTGTATGTGTGTCTAAAGAGAACTTCTTGGGCCACTGATTGATTGTTTCTTGACTTCGGATTTTTTGAATGATTAGTCTTCGGAAATCGAAATCTCTTCTTGTTCATTTTTTCTCAACTGTTATCTCTTGACCTTTTCTTAACAAAGATATAATCTCTGGTCCTGAAATCCAAGTACTTGTTGTTGGATCATGTTGTCATTGATGCCAATGGTTTATCATCGATTCCAATGGTTTGTCATTGATGCTAATGGTTTGATTATTTGGGAGATTGTTGGATCATATGTAAATGGTCTAGTTTGATTGATGTCAAGTAGTTGATTGATATTATGCCCTGATGAGAATGATATATGTCCAAGTGGAAACCAATCGATGCAAAGATGAATCATTAGTGTCTTATCATGGTTGATAAGGTGCACAAATGGATGAACTCCAAAGTGGTCCCCTTATGGTGAAATCCCTCATGGGAAGACACTTTATGGAATGAGTTATCCTAGAAGAATGGATGGAGGACCCATGCTTGTATGTGGAATAATGAGATGAAGATCAATGAAGTTGTTGGTGAAACTATCCTATATGGATAGTGCTTGACATGCCATTTCCGGTGGTATGTGGAATGTCACATAACTCCTCGCGGTTTGAGAGTTATGGCCTTATGAAGTTGGAGGACCCCCATATAAAGGCTTGAAGCCCCAAAAGGTCAAAGAAGTAAAAGTTCTTGAAAAAAAGAAATCATTATTTAAATGATCAAGTAAAGATGGATTATTTAAATGACAAAGTAAAGTGACAAAATCAAGAAGGAATATTTAAATGATAAAGTATTGGATAACTTTCTATTCATGGAAAGTGGTTAACCCTAAAATAAGGAAAATAGGTTAAGTGACCTAGAAATGAGTTAAGAAACCTAAAAATGGGTTAAGTGACCTAGAAGATGAAAGTATAAATAAGAAGCTAGGATCTCTTGTAAAACATACATTTGGTAAGAATCATTTTTGTGGATCAATGGAGAGCTTCTTGGTAATATATTTTGGAGTATTGATGGAGAGATTCTTGTGAGAGAATCTTATTGGTGTGGATCTCTTGAGCATGATTGAAGATATATTCTGAGGAAGAGAGCGAGAGGAGGATCTCATGGACGCATCAAAGTTTCGGCAATGTCGAAGATCTTGACGGCGAAAGTCTCAAAGTCATAGAAAACCCTATTTTTTGATGCCCATGCGGGATGTCTGTGTATAGGGTGCGTGTACACGCGGGCTGGTTGTGTATAGGGTGAGTGTACATGTGGAATGACTATGTACAGGGAGCGTGGACTGAATAAAATCATGGAGATTTTTGTTTGAGTTGGTGCCAAGCTCTTGGGTGATGAGGCAGGTTCCAGATCTACATTCTATGGCCTCAGATCTATCAGTAAGACACTAGTATGGTTACATTAATGTCTTGATAGATGTTATTGTTTGATATGTTGTGAATTCTTAGGGCATTCTTGGTATGGCTTCTATGATGTGGCTCAATTTGGTTGATTTTATGGATGGAGTGAGCAACACTCTTGTGATTCTGTAGTGACATGATTGCTATGGTACACTAGTTGTTTATACATAATTGAGATAGCATTCATATTGATTTGTTGTGGAGCATGAGCAAGCTATTGGAGAGCTTGGATGTATTGTGACTGGTTGTGGGTCAGTTTGGACAGTGGAAGACAAAAGAGAAAGTGATTGCAGGTTGTATAGGTTCTGAGCATGTGAAGCAAAGCAAAACCCTAAGTGCTCAAGAGCATACGCTTGTTACATTATACACTGGTCGCGTTCACACGCGGGTTGTAGTGAGCCAGGGCGCGTTCACACACGGGATGCACTACTGACAGGTCGCGTACCTATTGATAGATTGATATCTGTTGAGGGTTGTTGCCTCATCTCAGTTGGTGTTGAGAATGTAAGCTGAGTCTTGCAGATAGAGTTGGTTCTCTTGTAGAGTTGTACTCTATTCAGTTGTTGCTGATAAACCCAAGGATTGTAGTCCGTAATAAAAAGAAAATTGTACATACATCTTGTGTTCTTTGTGTCCATTATGATGATGCACTTTTTTATGGTACAGGTTGATTACAGGTTGGTGCATGGTTGATGCACTTGTTTATGGTACAGGTTGATTACAGGTTGATACATGGTTGATGCATGGTTCAGATGATATATTGTTGATATATGTTGTTGATATGTGCCTACATCTAACTGGCTATAAATGATAGTAATGGGTAATGAATAAATGTTGAATGCTAATTGATGAGTTTTGTGCAAGAGGGAAGTTTTGGGAAAAATAGCCCCACACTCATTCACCCCCCGTCTAAGTGTGGTAGGTGTGTCCAACACTTGTTTGGTTGGGAGCCAGTGATCGGTTTAAAAGTTGGGATTAATTGTCTTTCACAATTGCTCATTACTTGGAAAATTGTTGCCCTCATGCATTTGAAAAGACTAGTCTTGTCTGCTTGTTATTTTTGTCTTCATTGAAAGATTGGTTTGGGTTTTTGTTGTATATTGTTTTTCATTAGTTGTTGGTTTTCCTTAGTTCCACCACTGTTGTATGGTTCCTATTGAAAATTAAAAAACATTTTTCTTTTTAAAAGCAATTTTTTATTTCGAAAATATTAGCACTCAATTGTTGAAATAGAACAAATAGAGAATTGGCATTGTTCGTGATTCGTTGATATTGCATTTTAAAGAAGATTGTATAGCGTAGTTCGAGTTGTTCTAGAAAACTCCTCTTTCCCTCCTGTAAATAGGATTCATCGAACAAAAATTGATATCTTTCATTCCTATCTATGCATTGTTGGGTTAGAGTCTCACACAACATCGGTTTCACTTCCGTCTCCTTTGAGTAACAATAGCCTTTAATAACATCGCGCAAACGTTAAAATTTAACTAGTAACTCTTTTCTAGGACTCTATTACACCAACATTAGCTAGGGTAGAGCTTTGGAATAGGCAGAGAGATACACTCTCCAAAGCACAAAACACACATTAGCATCTTGTGGTAAGGAGTGTCAAATTCCATTTGCAACATTTCGTCTTGGGAAGCCCTTCTCACACAAGGGTCAAACCTGAGGTCGCATTGATATTGACAGAGTTACTCAACCTACTTTGTTGATATCGGTGTAGAGATTGCATGTATTACGGGGGTCACTTGTAAGGTATAGCCACAATGATGAGTGGAAGCCTCTCAAGCTGATTTCGGGCTAGACACCCTGCCCTTGCGTGTGGATTGGACTGTCGACTGTCCCCCCAGGCTTTAATGTTGTTGGTGGTAACCTTAGTGGCCTATCTTCTTAGGGTCTTACACAAGGTGATTGTGAAGGGGCAAGTATTCACGGTACCTGGAATCGACGTTGGAGAAACTCACTCGGGCTCCTTGGAGGGTATACCCACAATTATGTGTGGGAGCTTGCACCAGGGCGTAAGTTCGTTAAGCAGGTCGTCAGCATAACTTTTCCACCCTAGCCCAACCCCTTCTTGTCTCGTCGTTGCGATGTTGGATTTCATCACCAAATAGTGACTTCGGAATTAGAAGGTCTTGTTTTCTTGGTTTTGCTTCCTAGATTTTTTACTAGCGCATGTTGTTTGTTTACCCAAGTTGACCATAGAATTTTCTTCGTAAGTTTTCAACTCGATCAAAATTGACCCTCCACGTCGTTCATGTAGAATGAAAGGCTTACCCCCAGAAAATATGGAAGGTTCTCAACCCTTTCCTACCAACTCACCGGAGGGCTCTCCTCAACAGAGTGAAGTCCAAGACGTCACCACTCCACAAGTGGAAAGAAATGACTATCTAGAACGATTCTGAATTTCCAATTCTCGAGAGGACTTTTGACTTCACCCCGACTCCGAGAGACATATTATGCAAGTGAATTCTTCCGAAGACTTGGTTGTCCTGTCTTCTGGATCACTGACTGGACCTTTACCAGGACCTGAGGGTCAAGATCCTTTTTAGGCTACTCGCGTTTTTAGACAGGATCTCTTTGGCTCGAGAGCAGGCGTTGATATCACCATCTCACCTACACTACCCGAAACCTCTGATCCAGATGCAGTACCTTTTACTACTGTTTATTATTTTCCTGGTACAGAAGCTCTGCGAGCTGACCACATCTTGACTCTCCCTTTACAAATGGTCCATTACACAGATACTACGAGTCTTCACACCGGGATTTCTAAGGCTAGCCAAACCCCCATTGGCACACCGCTTTTTCCCAGAGCCACCCCGACACTTCCACCCGGATACCATGTGTTGAATTCCTCTATTCTCGCTCCTGCACAGATTTCCTTCGGGACTCCTAGAATTTCCACTCCTTCTGGGCACCATCCTCCCAATTTCATTCTGACACTTCCTCCACCCCCTTTCAGAGGACCTTTTCCATCCTCTATCGGAGGCACTGATCCTAGTGGCACCATTCCGGCATTCACACCAAATTTCCAAATTCCTGTTGGTGGACAATTTCACCAAGGAGGCCCAACTCAACCCCCCCTTGCAGGGAAAATCCCAATTGGAACACAACCCCCGATTGGAACCCAACCCTCTATTGGAGGACAACCCCCACCGACCCCACCCTATGGACAAAACACACCTCCATCCTTGGCCCAGTATTGGAACCATCTAACCCAACATAATCCTCAATCGACTGGGGGGAAACAACTTTTGGCTAGCTCCGTCATACCCTCTGGTATAGGCCAACCATATCCAGGTACATCTAATCCTATTTGGGGCTCGAATTCTCAACACGACCACCCCATTCAAGGGTACAACCCTATGAGTTACTTGCCTCCGCAACAACCACCGAATCTGCCTGGATCCTCGCATTATATGCAGACTACTTATGGTCTCACTGGTTTACCGATGGGACTCCCTCCCCAAAGTCACCAGTACCCGCATGTGAACAGACAGTTACCTTTCTTAGCCACCCTGGACCTCCCGTATTTGTCGAGGATTTTAAATGATCCAATCCGTCACTCTCCCCAATGGCCCACCATTCCAGCCAAACTACCATCTGACATCCCTAAATTTGATGGAAAACCGGGAGAGGACCCGAACAATCATGTGATGACTTTTCACCTTTGGTGCTCATCCAACTCCTTGATGGATGACTCTATTCATTTACGCCTTTTTCAATGAACCCTCATGGGCTCCGCCACGAAGTGGTATACAGAATTACCATCAGGTTTCTTCATCGACTTCAACACCCTCGATATGGCTTTCCTCACCCACTACCAGTTATCGATCCACTATGAAACGGGGACCGAGATTTTGAGTTCTTTTAAACAAACGAAAGCCACTCATATCTTCGATCACATACATGAGTGGCGATGGATATGACGTCTCATCAAAGTCAAACTTCCCGATCAATTGTTGGCAAAGTGGTTCACGAAATCATTCATGAATGACATCGGTCATGACATCACCATGGGTGGAGTTGTCACAGAAGAACAAGCCATTAGTCATACTCAATACCTTGACCTCGTTTACTCACAAATGGGTACTCTTTACGACTTACTCCCTGATGTGCCTTATCCTTCTACTTTCACCACTTCAACTACTTATGTTGCTTCTCATGCAGCTGACGGTGTGATTGGCACTTTCCAGGCCCAACCGCATTCCGTCCAAACCTCTAGCAACCCCAAACCCATTTATTCTAATGTTCAAAATGCTCCGTCTCCTACCCCTCCCACCGGCAAGACTTCTGAGGTAAATGTTGTTCAATCTACCCCTGCCGGTAAAAACAAATCCAGAAAGGGAAAGGGTAAGAATAAGGAGGACAAAAATAATTCGTAAGCAGAGATAACCAAAACACCACCTGTTGACGATAGGGATAAGTGCAAACCTCAATACCCTTGTCTTATCTGTGGTGATGATCACTACACTAAGGATTGTCCACGACGAGCCGAGGTTACTAAGTTCCTTCAAGAGACCACGAAACCGCCCACTCCGGCCGTATTGTCTCAACCCTTCCCTTCTCAACAACAGTCCCAATTGGTCATTCATGACCAACCATCCCCCTCCAATACATCCTATGTCTTAATGTGTACAGGTGATTCAAA
>WSFP011436409.1:0-21045 GCA_009831015.1 Picea engelmannii
ACATGGGGAATGACGAGCCCCCAATGTCCTATGTAGAAGAGGAGATCCCCGCAGAGCCAATTATCATTCCACTGGCCTTCCTTTTGTACATTGTTCCTGACCCCCATGACTCGCCCAACACTAGCCATTCCTTCCCTACTACAACTGGTATCTCAGACTGGGAAACATGCACAATTCATGAAGAAATCTCATCGGACGACCGCCTAATGGAGACCCCCCCACGTCCCCCCATAGCTTTGGACCGGGACTCGCGCTCCACTTGTTTCTTCTCACCAGAACACTTGGAACTCATATTCGAGATGTGCAGGGACATGTAGGAACAACTACACAGGCATACCTTGCCTAACATCTATCTCGACATATTGTTCGATGCTCTCTCGAGCTCGCAAACTCAACAACGGTGCCCGTCCTGTGCACTGTGCACAATCGTTCGTCTTCACTCCCACTGGTGGAACTCACGAAGACACATGACTTAATGGTTCATTCACTGCCTAGTGTTTTCCTTTTATCTCTATGCACTATAATTGCAAAAATTATGTAGGAGTTTACATTTTCACAGTTTACTCTTGCTCAAACAGTTTAGTCACTAAAATCCACAACCACTTGCTTCGGTTTCCATTTGTTTGGTGGAATAGGTGGGTTTTTTTTTCTTTGGTCTAGACAACATATGAGGAAGCCGCCTGTTCTGGTTTCCACTTGTCTGGTGGAACAGGTGGCAGGTCTCTAGATATTGTGACGTTATGTATGATTATGACAGAATTTTGAGGAAATAAACCCTTTTTATTTACAATGAAATGAAAATCTATAACTCTTATAAAATGAAATGAAAATAAAAATATAAAAATTACAACAATCTATATTCATTATGAGTTGAATTTGTAACTTATTATAATTGAATCTAGGTAGAGAGGGAAATAATCATTAGTCACAATCACTTCATCTAAAAAGTTGTAAAATGAAATGACAATAAAAGTATAATAATTACAACAATCTATTCATTATGAATTGAATTTGTAACTTACAATATTTGAATCTAGATAGAGAGTAAAATAATCATCCCTAAAAACCATTTCATTTAAATATAAGTGACAAATTTCAAAAAAATTACCATCAAATTAAATTCAATTATCTACAACATAAATAATACAAATAAATATTGTAAATAAAAAAAAACCAAAATTTAATTCAATTTTTATAAAATAAAATACAAATAATAAAAAGATATTAATAACAAGTATTATTATATTTTTATATATAATCATCTAATTTTATAAATGCTTATTTTTAAGGGAAAAATTTTATAGTTCAAGATAATATGCTATTAATGTCTTTAGGACAGGTAAGATTCTAAGTTTTCTTTTATGTAATATATGGTATATTTTCAAAGTTTTTATCTTTTCACACAATAACATGACTAACATAATAATGTTGCAATGTTCAACATTAAAACATTGTCAGTAAATTGAGAATAATTAAGATGATTTAAGTGTTTTAATGTGTTTAAGTTTTTTACTTTCTTAATCATTAAATTGAGAATAATTAAAGTGATTTAATGTGTTTAAGTTTTTTGCTTTGGTTTGGTTTTTAGGTTTTTTAAATGTGATTTGGAATTTTTAATGCACTTATTTTTTTTATTTAGGTTTCTTTAGTAGGTATAGTCCCTCTTCGCTTACGGTGAGTGGGACACCTTGGATAAGTTGGGCGGCTTCAGCTCCACTTTCTCGAAGGAAACATTAACTATCAAATTTTTATAATAAAATTCATTAATTTTAGAAGTATTAAAATTTATTTTATTATAATAAACTTTATATTCGTCAAGTAACATAAGATAAGGGAGTCGAGGCATGCACTTAACATGACATTTAGAAAAGAGAAAACTTCGTAGAGAAAACTTAACATGACATTTGATTAATAATTCTCAATTTTTAGTCCCTTTGACCATTGGAATTGTAGTTGGTATTCGAATAAAAATCAAATATATTCAAATGTTTTAGTTGTATGGGTTCTGCCAAAGTCTAATCCCAATAATTATTGGGATTGTAGTTGGCCTTTGATTACAAACAACAAATATTAAAATGTTTTAGTTAAATAGGTTCTCTCGTATTATGATCCCGATGACCAATGGGATTGTAGTTGGTTTCTAATAAAAATCAAATATATTCAATTGTTTTTGGTTGTATGGGTTGTGTCAAATTTTAATCCCAATGACGAGTGGTAGTTGATCTTTGATTACACACCAAATATATTAAAATGTTCTAGTTAGATAGGTTCTGTCCTATTTCTATCTGAGCGACCATTGGGAGTTGAGCATATTCTCTTGGTTGATTATCTAAACATCAATTGTTATGTACAAAGTAATGGGACATTAGGTAGGTATTAGTTGAATACATTATCTAGAAATAAATACAATATAGAGGTGAGCAATATTTAATGGAATATTCAACCTTCTAATCTATTATGTAATATTGAATGTTGTGGTAGATGAATTATAGATAATTGGATTTGAAAGCAATTTAGATTGATTTATAATTCATTTTTCCTATCAAGATATTGGCCATTGACAGTAATATTCAACTTACTACACAAATGCAAATATAGCATTACACCTATAAACTATTAATAACAAACTTGGAAGTAGGGTTTCTCCCTCTACTGACAGCAATATCCACCCTGCTAAGCAAATGCAGCATTGCACCTCTAAACTATTAATAACATGCTTAGTGGGGTTTCTACCAGCTTCCAAACATGAGTGTCAAAGACGGTCATCAATCGCTATGTAAACATCGGTTGCAGATGGACAATAGGTATTATGTGAGAACAGTATCCAGTTACAAATACAATATACATAAACGTAGAATCCACGTGCATTGTACCCATAAATGGACGAACAGTAACAACATTCTTGAGAATGGGGTTTCCAACTTTCGTTGAAACATCATAAACCGACAGAGAAGTTGGTCTTTAGGATTGAGTATAATCATGAAATTCCAACATTGGGAGGAATGGGTGGGGTTTTGGAAAGCATCAGCGCAACCAGAGAGAAGAAACGATGATGAGGAAGAGTGGGTCAAGGATGGATCCCTAGATGTGAAGAGAAGGCCTGTTCTCAGAACAAAAACTGGTGGATGGAAGGCTTCTTTTTTCATCCTAGGTAACCCTTTCTATGATAAATACTGTTATCATCTGTCTGCTCAGAATGCAGGTTTAAGAAGGATTCCATACCTAATTATAGTGTGCATTTGCGTAATTGTGCAGTAGTTGAATTCAGCGAGAGGCTCGCGTACTTTTCGATTCAAACAAACTTGATCCTGTATCTGACAAATGTCTTTCACGAAGGGCTTGCAACTTCTGTTAAAAATGTCAGCTACTGGATGGGTGTCACGTGCCTTACGCCTCTTATAGGGGGCTTTATAGCAGATGTTTACTGTGGACGCTACTGGATGGTCCTCATCTCCTTGATAATATATGTCTTGGTGAGACTCCAAGATTTTTAAATCTATGCACATAATGATTATTGCCAGCTATATTACAGTTTTTCTGATTATGCACTGCATTTCATTCTGATTTATGTTGTATAAATTAATGTTTCAGGGATTACTCTTGTTGACGCTGTCAGTATCTCTGTCAGCTCTGAAGCCACCTGATCAATGCGATGSAATATGCWGCAAAGCAACGCCTACCCAGATTGGAGTTTTTTTCTCGTCTTTGTATTTGATATCCCTGGGGACAGGTGGTATCAAGCCCTCTCTGCAAGCATTCGGTGCAGACCAGTTCGATGAGGAAGATAAAACAGAAATGCTCCAGAGAAGCTCCTTCTTTAATTTGTGGTACTTTGGGGTTTTAAACGGCCTTCTCTTAGCTGTCACAGTAATTGCGTACGTTGAGGACAACGTGAGCTGGGGACTCGGATTCGGGATTGTCACAGTTGCCATGGCTATGGCCTCTGTTGTATTTTTGTATGGAACACCATTCTACAGACACAAGCTTCCCGGAGGCAGCCCTATCACTAGTATCGCTCAAGTTACAGTCGCCGCTATAAGAAAAAGAAATATGAGCATGCCTTCAGATATGAGCTTGCTTTATGAGGATCAGGATATGGGATCCATAAAATCAGGCCAGAGGCATCTATCGCACACAGATCATTTTCAGTAAGTAAAAGATTTAAGTGATATGATGCGTTATATCGATTTTAGTCGAATTATTTTTTAAAGAAATGCGGGATACACCGATTTTTTTACCCGAGAAAAATGAATTGCGGTTAATCTCATTAATAGATTCACAAATAAAAACAAAGATCGATTTCTTCTCTCTTTGCTATTATTTCTCTTGCCTTCATTTATACACGAAGTAAAAAGCTTAACAAAGATCGATCTATTAAAAGAGGGATTAAAATATATTCGGTTAAAGATGGATCTATCATAACTATAGTTTGGTTAAAAGATGGATCTATCATATAATTATAGCTATTTGGCTCTCAACAGCCAATAAAAATGTGTTAAAATCAGTTTTTTTTTGGCTAGGTTTCTGGACAAGGCAGCCATAATGGTGCAAAACATTTCAGAACGGAATAGTGACACACAGGTAAGTGTAAAGCCAAATCCATGGAAGGTCTGCACTCTGACTCAAGTAGAGGAAACAAAGCTTATATTGAGGATGGTGCCCATCTGGCTGTCTTGCTTAACCTTTGGAATGGCTGCAGTATCACAGAACACATCGTTCTTCATTAAGCAGGGCAGCACCATGGATAGAAGCCTGGGTTCTCACTTCCAAATCCCGCCGGTTTCTCTTGGCGTCTTTTCCACCATTTCTGGACTTGCTTTCATAACTATATACGACCGGTGCATAGTACCACTGGCCAGAAGATTAACTGGCTGTGAACGAGGATTAACCGTCCTCCAAAGAATTGGAATTGGCCTGTTCTTTTCTGTCTTGTGCATGATGACTGCAGCTCTAACAGAAAAGAAGAGAATCCATGTAGCAGAAACTCATGACTTACTGGACAGCCCCAAAACTACAATCTCTCTGAGTGTTTTCTGGTTAGCTCCACAATTTGTTTTGGCGGGAATAGCAGATGTGTTTACTCTAGTAGGATTACAGGAATATTTCTATAATGAAGCCCCTGATGGCATGAGAAGTTTGGGTATCGCCTTATATGCGAGTGTTCTGGGAGTCTCCAGTTTTCTCAACGGTTTTCTCATTACCTTAGTGGAAAGAATAAGCAAAAGAGGAGGGCATCAAGGTTGGATAGTCAATAATTTAAATAGGTGTAAGTTGGACTATTTTTACTGGCTTTTGACGATACTGAGTGCTGTCAATTTATGCTGTTATGTTTATATTGCCCACGTATATACATACAAGAAAGTGGAGCAAATTGTATCTAAAAAAATGGATATTGCATAATCTAGTCACAGACGGAGAGTTCTGAGGAATAAATATGTTTCCTCTCAACTTGAACGGGACAGTGAATACAAAAGATGCCATAGCAAAACAGGTATGGCATGGTTATATTTGCGTAAACTTGTTAAGATTTGTGATGTTTTCGTCCTGCTTTCCAAGTCACTGTTAAATTAGCATTAGCTTATTCAAACAACCTTATTCGCTCTGCAGTACCTCTTTTCACTTTTCATTTTCCCAGAGGATAAGCTATATCCTGACATTGTTCACTTTGCACATTCATATTCATATAAGTTATTTCAACTTTTTCTGGAAGATACTTTTTCACTAGGAGTATATTAGGAGTATTCATAATAAGGGATAATTTTTTGGGAGTATTTATAATAACGGATAATTTTAAAGAGGAAAATTGATATTAAAAATGTAAAGTTCTGTTCTAATCTTACTAGTTATTAATATGCAATATTTAAAATGTTTGACAATATTTTCATAAAAATATTCAAATTTCTAAAGATTTTATATAGTTTGTATAAAATTTTAGCTATTTTTATTGTAAATTTTTGTTTTATAGAGTCTGGGAGAATCATTTTTAGAAAAAATGGAAAATCCCCCAATCTGTTTTTTTTTAAAAACCATAAAAAATTAACCCATTTACTAAATTTAACCCCTAAAATTTTCTATATTAATATTCCTCAAAGATGAAGATTATAACAATACCTAAAATATAACAATATTAACTAAGTTTTAAGGTTTACTTATTGTAAATGACTTCTCTATTTACCAGCATCCAGCAATCAGCGTCCAAATCTGTTGATATAGTGTGGAAAATGGGAACAGTTATTTAACGGGACGTGTATGATATCCAAATTTTGATAGGCGCGGTGGGTTATTTATGCTTCGTTGGTTTATCAATACGTGGTCCAACAACAACCTTACAAGCAGATTAAACTAAGTAACAAATTGATTAATAAGCAGATTACACTAATTAACAAATTGATTAATAATAGTTCTGTTAATAAGGTCAAAACAATTCACTTCCTATACGGAGGATAGTGCCAGTGGGTTTTATTACGTCCAGATATTACGTTGATCATAATTTTGATCACAACTTAATGGTGTCTCACACTTTCATTAAACTAAACTGTAAATGATAAGGAGTTGTATGTTTAAGAAATTAATTTTATATCTGAAAAGAGTTGCTTATTATAAAGTAAATTGTGAAACCGTAAGAAATGCGTGTTTATGAATTAAAAAAAGATAGCATATTTTTAAGAGAAGTAAGTTGACTGTTTTAGAAAATTCATCTACTTAGATTTAGATTAATGTGTTTTAGCAAAGTTAATATGGAATTAATTAAATACTTAATAACATTAATATTAATAAATTAAATTAAATAAATAAACTATTTTTACTAATATTAATAAACTTAACTAATTACATAAACTATTTTCAGATGAATTATGTATTTATTTAATTTTATATATGAAAATAATAAAAAAATTAATGCTTTGCGAATTATGTATTTATTTAATTTTATATATGAAAATAATAAAAAAATTAATGCTTTGCACTTTTAAATTTATAGTACTAAAATTATTCAAATTCTCATTTTAATTAATTACATAAATTAAATAATATATAAGATATATGAATGAAATGACATAAAAACATCAACATATGTGTAGACAAATTTAATTAAAGAAGATTAAATTTCTTTATTTTATTGTTTAACAAGCATATCTTATAATATTTTCAATGACATTTTAGACAAATTTAATTAAAGAAGATTAAATTTCCTTATTTTATTGTTTAACAAACATATCTTATAATATTTTCGATAACATTTTAGACAAATTTAATTAAAAAAGATTAAATTTCTTTATTTTATTGTTTAACAAGCATATCTTATAATATTTTCAATGACATTTTATTTTAATTATTTTAATGAATTAAACACAACGCTCTCCATGTTTTTATTTTAAATATTTTAATGAATTAAACACCATGCTCTCCATGTTTAAGTAGAAACTAGATTTCATGGATATCAAATATAAAAACATCAACATATATTTCGAAAATTTTAATTAAAGAAGATTAAATTTTTTTATTTTATTGTTTAACAAGGATATCTTATAATATTTTCAATGACATTTTATTTTAATTATTTTAATGAATTAAACACAATGCTCTCCATGTTTTTATTTTAAATATTTTAATGAATTAAACACCATGCTCTCCATGTTTAAGTAGAAACTAGATTTCATGGATATCAACGTATTTACTAATTTTCATCTTATAGTGATTGTTTACTAGTGTGTCTAACATCAAGTTTGAAAGGTAATTAATGTAAGTGGCAAGTTGTTTAAATAATATATATATATATATATATATATATATTTTGTGGTTTCATGTTCACTTTTTTTTTTAAATGGGGAATGTAATGTAATGTAATATATATTTCTTAAATATAGATATCATGTAATAATTTTCTAGTGGTCTTATGTATATATATACAACACATTGTAATGCATTGTGTATCATGTGAATTATTCTCTTCTCACTCTTTCATATATAATTGAAGTGAAGGAGGCCCTTTAAGTAGCAAATGGAGTGTGACGTAAACCTTATTGCGAATGAATCATAGCTAACATCTCTTTCTCTTTAGAGATTAGCTACCTCATTCTAGCACGTTCATGTTCTACAGTGTTTTGTTATTTCATTAATTAATAGAAGTTGGGTTTCACTATATTTCTATGTTTCTGCTATATTTTCCTTTGTAACTCGTTTTGTTCTCAGCATAATCTGGAACAGTGGTACCAGAGTAGTCTTCTCCTTGTCGTTTCTCAGAGCATGTCCTTGATGAAGTTAAGGTATAAAGAGTTGGGTCTTCAACTAGTTTCTCTTGAGGACAATCGCTCTCACCATCCCAAGTGACCTCCCATGGTGGAAGAAAAGAGAGATCATAGAGTAGAAGACCCTTTCAAGACATTGCTTAAGGAATCCCTCGTGTGAAAAAGGAACGAGATAATGGAAAAATCCCCTCAGATATTTCGACGACTACCTACAATGGTTGAGGCATCTTTGACAAGCAACCATTTCAGAGGTGAGACACCCTTCAAGGTATAAGTCAATTTTGACATCCCCTTATTTAAAGTCTAGATAGATGTAGATTCTTTAGAAAAATTGTTGAATCTGCTAGAAGGTTACTACTCTGCCCCCAATAAAATTGAGAGCAAAAAGATCACCTTCGCTCTCCTTAAATATCTTCCCCGTGTCAGAGGTTAGTGGGAAGGTTACTAGGAGAGGTACACCACAGATGAATCTATGCCATTCGAGAGATAAACCAATTGGTTGGCCTTTGTAGATGCTCTTAAGGATGAGTTATACCCTGTCGAAAACTATGATGACTAATACATGAGATGGATGACTCTATGTTAGAAAAGAGACTAGATGGTGCCAAAGTACATTAACATATTTCATACCTTGCACTAAAAGTTGGGTATCAGAGACTCCGAGTGACACCTGGTTTTCAAGTACCATAGTGGTATGCATATGTACATTAAAACATAGATGGATTTCTTGGAAATCTCTTCACTAGGAGCTTCTTATCAATATGCAGTCAAAATTGAGCAGAAATTCAAGGAATGGAGTAAGTGGGATTTCGGGTTTGCAAATACACCACAACATAATCATGGAAAAGGAAACCCTAACTCACAAAATGAAGGAAAAATCAAGGAGAGTCAATCTCAAGAAAATCAGTCCAAGCAACAGGCTAAGAAGGGTGATGGGATGTCTAAGAAAGACACTAGAAAGTGGTGTGAGTTCCACAAAATCCTCTAGCACAACACCAAATAATGTCACTCAGAATAGTCATTAGTGGATGAGCTCAAAGAAAAATAACCAAAAACGGACTCATAATCTAATTTAGATAACAATAAATGGAAATGAATCGTTAATGCAGAACCCACTACTACCATCGTGGCCATAAAAATACAACTAGAAGAATCAAAGGAACTTGAGGAGGGGCAACACCTCTTCCACTCGCAGATGTGGGTAAAGGGGATGCCATTGCATTTCATTGTTGATAACAGATAGGAGTCAGAAGAACCTGATCTCAATCAAGGTTTTCAAGAGGTTGAAGCTGCCAACAATGCGACACCCCAACCACACATAATCAGATGATGGATATGAGGACGAGAAATATGCATCATCTAGGAATGTAGCCTGTCCTACAACATCAATCCCTTGAAAAATGAGGTACTATGTGGTGTTTCCCCACTTTAATTCTGTGATGTTCTTTAAGAACAACCGTATATGTCGAAATGTCATGATATATATGAGTCTCAACCCCGTAGTGTGATTCGAATTCAGGAGCGGAATGAACTGATTACAGACTGAATACCATAAACACAGAGATAGGAAGAATAACACAAATATTCAGTAAACAATATCTTCTATTAAATAATGAAATATGTTGAAACTATAAAACTATAGAACTGAAACTTGCTCGAATGGTGGTAGTTATCTCTGAGAAGAGACGTGGCTGCTACATGCATCCGTTTGAGTAGAAATGGATTAAAATGAGGCTCCATAGGCCCTTTTAAAATTACTCATGAATTCCAAAACCCTAGGCATCCAAAATCCTAACCCTAGAAGGTGAAATGCCAATAATCAGGTGGGCCCTATGAGTAAGTTAGTGTAATTTGGTACCTCGACTTCCTAGGGTCATAAATTTTGCATATGACCTCTGTTTTAGGCGCATGATAGCCCATTGGAAAGGTCTTTTAGAGAACTACACATTCTGCTGTCAAACTCTAACTCCGTCTACAGTCTACATGTGGCGAGCCAAAAAAAAAATGTTTAGGGCCCCAAAACAACCCTAAAAGTACAACAAGATGTGTTGACATGAAAAAATACAAAATAGGCCAGTTGGATTAGGTGAGAGGCCACCCGTATCCACATGGAGAATGTGTGAGGCTTCAGATAGCCCCAGAAGTGTACAACTCACAATTATAAAGCAGTACAGAAAGACGTGTTGAACAAAAATGGACACGAGGAGTCAGTTGGAATAGGTGGTTGGCCACCAATATCCATCTGGATCAATCCTTCTCCCTTAGGAAGAAATGGTCTCCATTGCGTTGAGTTACTCCATCATTTGAGAAAAATTCTATTAGATTTAGCCTTGGGTGAGCCACTTACCTTGGTGTAGGGGTTCCCTGCCTTGACAACCTGATAAAGTTGGATCTGTTGTTGGTGAGTGCCCTTGACCTGTGTGTCCACTATCTGCTCGGTGGATGCTTGTTCCATGCAGTTAGGGTTGATGATCCAAGTGGATATTGGTAGCCACCTGCCTATTCCACTTGGAAACCCACCATTTTTTCTTTTAGTTTTTCAGTTTCCTTAATTGCAACACAATTTACTATTTTTGGCATTTTTTCAGGTGCTAAACTTCCGGAGCTGCTTTGAGGCCCTAAATGGTGGTTTTTGGGCATCAACCGGTCGACAAATATTATTTCATTCGAGACCATGATATTCATTGTTAATACGTTGTAGTCCTCAGATAGATATTTTTAACGATGTATCATATGCGTCAAACGGAGATAGCATGCCAAAGTTATGACCCCGAGAAATTGATGTACCGATTTACCCCGAAGGGGCCCATATTCTGGTTCTTCATCTCCTAGGGTTAAGTTTTTGGATGTTTAGGGTTTCCATTGTTTCTCAATAATATATAGGCCTTCGAGCCTCATTGTAATACAGAGTTCAGAGGCCTATAGCCACCACATCTCTTCTCAGAGACAAGCTACCAGTGCCCTAGCTAGCATAAATTTGGATCAGTGGTATCATAGTGGTCTGCTCTTTCTCGATCCTTCTTTGCATGTTCCCAACGAGGTCGAGGTATAAGGAGTTAGGGATCGATCTGGTTGAACCTTTGCAAGATCAGCCTCACAAACCCCAACGGTCACCCATGGGGGACGAAAAGAAGGACGCGGGAGTAGGAGATCCTATCAAAATATTTCTCGAGGAGGCCCTTGAAAAACAAAGGAACATGATGATGGATAACTTCACCCAGATCCTTCAATGATTTCTCACTAGCGGCACATCTGCATCCAGCGGCCACTCTGGAGGTGCAACCCCTTTTAAGGTACAAGTAAACTTTGATATTCCCATATTTGATGGCCCAATAGATGCAGACGTCGTAGATAGATGGTTGAGTCCATTTGAAAGATATTTCTCGGTTCATGACTTTTTCGACCTGGAGAAGATTATTTTTTCACTGCTCAAAGCCGCCCCCCATGTCAAGGACTAATGGGAAACCTACTGTGAGAAAAAGGATGAGGAGGATCCCTCTCTATTCTCGGTCATACCCACTTGGAATTCTTTCTAAGACTTCATCAAGGAACAATATTATCCCATGGAAGTTATGAGGACAAGTACATACAATGGAATACGCTGCAAAAGCAAAGGGATAAAGATGTGCATGAGATGGCGAATCTGTTCCATACCTTGTGCACAAAGTTGGGTATCAAATATTTGGAGAAACATTTGGTGTTGAAGTATCGCAGTTGTCTACACAGATACATTTTGCAGGAAATGGAGTTCCTCGACATCTCCTCGCTTGGTATGGCATACCGGAATGCTGCTAAGATTAAGCAGAAATTAAAACAAAAGAAGTGAGACTTTGGATCTGCGAATCAAAAGCAAGCGAATGGTGCCCCCAAACTGTAGAACAAAGGAAAAATCCAAGGCATGGCATTTCAAGAAATACTGCCAAAGCCACAAGCAAAGAACAAGACTGCGAAGCCAAATAAGGACACAGGAAAGTGGTGTGAGTTCCATAAGAGTTCCACTCACAACACAAGTGAGTGTCGGGCCAAACAATCACTAGTGGCCGAGGTGAGGGATTATGAATCAGATGTATGCTTCGACACTAAATCAAAACCCAAGAAGGGGAATGACAGAGGGAAGCAGATTATCGATGCGGATCCCAACGCCACCGTTTCCACCATGAAGATCCAAAAGGAAGAACCGAAAGATCCAGAGGAGGAGGAGCATCTCTTCCACTCCTAGATGTGGGTAAAGGGTTCCCTGCTACAGTTCATTGTCGACAGTGGGAGGCAAAAGAACCTCATTTTAGTAGAGGTTGTGAAGTGGTTGGGCTTGCTGACCACAAGACACCCACATCCATACACCATCGAGTGGCTTCACCAAGGATGAGATCTCTGCATCAAAAAACAATGTTACCTTCCCTACAACATCAATCCCTTCACCGATGAGGTATTATGTGAAATTTCTCCTCTTGATGTCTGTGATGTAGTATTAGGCCAACCATACTTGCGGAAGTGGCATTCTGTGTATGAGTCCCGGCCTCGCGCTGTTATTGTTACCTTGGGAAATAAGTTGTATAGGATACCAGAGGTACCATTGCCTGCCTCTATCTCTTTGGTTACTTCGAAACAATGCAATAAGCTCATTTCCAAAACTGGGAAATTTGTTTTCCTGATGATCCGCCCTCAGGGAAAGAAGAAGAATTTGGCCATGACCTCTAGACAGGGCTCCTCCGCATGACAAAAACAAATGGACAAGGTCATGGAGGAGTACCAGGACATATTTACCTCAACCGCAAGGGTGCCTATGCATTGTTAGGTCAAGCACCCCATTGATCTGACCCCAGGTCGTTGTTGTCCAATGGACCGATTTATCGACACTCTGTTCTAGAGAACAATGAAATCAAGAGACAGATTCAGGAGTTGTTGCAGAAAGGTCACATCTAGCCAAGTTCATCGCCCTGTGGGAGCCCTATCATGTTGGTGCAGAAGAAGGATGGGAGTTGGAGAATTTGTATTGACTATCAGGCGCTGAAAAAGATCACTGTCTGGAATAGGTACCTGATCCCACAGATTGATGACCTTCTGGACCAACTCAAAGGGGTGAAATATTTCAGCAAGATCGACTTGAATTCTGGGTATCACCAGGTACCAATCAAACTGTCTGATGTGTGGAAGACTGCCTTCAAAGCAAAGGAGGGCCTTTTCAAATGGCTGGTCATGCCTTTCCGGTTGACGAATGCTCCCGCAACCTTCATGAGGATGATGGAAAACATATTGCGACCATTCAACAACTCATTTGTAGTAGTGTACTTGGATGACATCCTGATCTTCAACTAGACTTGGGAAGATCACCTCCACCACATCCGGCAGGTCCTCCAAACACTGTGGAAACACAAGTTGTGTGCCAATTTGGAGAAGTGTACTTTTGTCATGACCCAGGTTCAGTATCTGGGATACATTATTGATGAGCGTGGGGTCCATGTGGATCCAACCAAGATCCAAGTCATCTGGGATTGGCCAACATTGACCACTCTAACAGAGCTTCGCAGCTTTCCGGGTCTTCCTAATTTCTACTGTAGGTTCGTGTTGGAATTCTCTCATATCACTTGGCCCTTGAGTCAAGTCACCAAGGGAGGAGCGAAAGAAAAATTCTTTTGGTCATAATCTCAACACAAGGCATTCATATAATTGAAACATCGCCTCTATTATGCCCCAATGCTCACATTATCAGACTTGAAACAACAATTTGAGATCGAGACAGATGCCTCTGACTATGCTATTGGGGAAGTTCTTACTCAATAGGGGCATCCATTGGCATATCACGGTGTGACACTGTTTGACACAGTCCAAAAGTATCCCACTTATGACAAAGAAATGTATTCCATTGTGCAGGCTTGCTGACAGTGGAAGCATTACATTTTGGGGAAGGAAACGATCATCCACACAGACCACCGACCCTTGCAGTTCATACATACACAAGGGAGGTTGCAGAATGATCGCCATAAGAAATGGTCCACATATCTGCAACAGTTTCATTTGAACATCAAGTACAAGAAGGGAAACACCAATAATGTTGCAGACTGCCTCATCCGACCACCAATCATGGAGATAACCACCATGCTCAACTTTTGTGGGAACGAGACTTTTGATTAGACGCTTCTCTACAAGAGCGATCCATATTTCGGCCACACATACAAGATTCTCTTGGAGGGTAACCGAGTTCCAAATTTTCACCTCCAGGATGCACTACTATGTCACCTGGGACACCTTTGTGTTCCTTCAAGCGAGTGTGCCAAGATTATTTAGGAAGCACACTATATTCGGGTCGTTGGGCATTTCAGGGTTGAGAAAACAGTGGAAATATTACATAAGTATTTCTATTGGCCAAACCTTTGACAGGATGTCAGGAAGTACATCAGATCCTAAACTGCCTGCGCCATTGCCAAACTGACCATCAAGGAGAAAGGCCTCTATACTTCATTTCCTACCCCTAGAAGACCTTGGGAATCCATCTCCATGAATTACATGTCAAGCCTTCCTTGTACTAAGCATGGAAACGACTGTGTTTTCGTGGTCATCGACATATTCTTGAAGATGGCCATTATGGTGGCCTGCAAGAAGAATATCACAGCAGAAGCCACTACTAAAATCTTCGTTGAATGAGTTTGGGTAAACTTTGGGATCCCACATTATATCATCTCAGATTGGGACAACAGGTTCCTCAGTACATTTTGGTCTAGCCTCTGGTCAATGTTGGACACCAAGCTCACCAAGTCCAGAACTTTCCATCCCCAAACTGATGGCCAAACAAAGGTCGTCAATAGGATGATCGTACACATTTTGTGCATGTACAACTCAAAGCATCCATACACATGGGATGAGAGCCTCCCTTATGTACAACATAGATATAACCGGGCCCTCCATAGATCAACTGACCACAACCCCTTTCAGGTGGGCTTGGGATTCCATCCACTATGTCCCATTGATGTAGCCATACCATTTGTAGCTACTCAAGATGATTCAGCTCATGTCCAGTCTGAAGCTGCCAAGGCGAACAACTTCATTGAGTGCATTCAAAACATTCGCCAATAGGTTCATGACATATTGGACAGAGCCAATGCTAAGTACAAGCAGTGGCATGATCAACATTGGGTGTAGCACAACTTCCAGGTGGGCGACAAAGTATGGCTACATTTGCAGAAGGAGCGCCTCGCTAGACCCCACCACAAGATTCACCCACTCCGATATGGGCCATACACCATCACCAAGGATGTAGGGGAAAATTCCTTTGAGATCAATATCCCACCATTCCTTGGTCTGCACCCAGTGTTCAATGTGGACCACCTTCGGCCTTACTTTCCACCTCTACTAGACACATCCAACATGACAGAACAACTCATACCAACTGAGTTAAACCCAGACTGCATGGAACAAGCCACAAATGATCGGATTATGGACACATAGATCAAGAACACCCGCCGATAGAGGATCCAACTATATCAAGTTTTCAAAGCAAGCCAACTCCTTCACCAAGGAAAATGGCTCACCAGGGACCAAGTTTAGCAGAAGTTTCCTCATCTCATGGAGGAACTCAACGCAATGGGGACCATTACTTCCTAAGGGGGGAGAAATGATCCAGGTGGATATTGGCGGCCACCCGCCTATTCCACTTGGACCCCCACCATTGTTTCTTTCAGTTTTTTAGTTTCCTTGATTGTAGCACAATTTACTATTTTTGACAGTTTTTCGGGTCCTAAAATTTCGAAGTCGTTTTAAGGCTCTAAACGACGTTTTTTGGGCATCTACTGGTTGGAGAATATTATTCCTTTATTGACCATGATATTCTCCATTCAAATTTTTAGTCCTCGTACATATCTTTCTAATGATGTATCATATGCGTCAAACGGAGATAGCATGCCAAAGTTACGACCCCGAGAAATTGATGTACCAATTTACCTTGACGGGGCCCATATTCTAGCGTTTCATCTCCTAGGGTTAGGTTTTTGGATGTTTAGGGTTTCCATTGTTTCTCAATAATATATAGGCCTTCGAGCCTCATTGTAACAAAAATTTCAAAGGCCTGTAGCCGCCACATCTCTTCTCAGAGATAAGCTAGCAACGCCTTAGCTAATTTGTTTCTATTATGTCTGTAAACAAATTTCAGTTCTTTGATATTAATGAAATGAAGTTTTATTATCATTGCATATTTATATTCATGGTCATTTGTGTATTCTGTTGCATTCCTGCATAAATTCATATCAGTTGAGCTCTGTTGGTGTCAGCTGTTTGGCGATCTCAGAGGTGTCCAATAATGGTGGAAAATATGGTCGAAGGAGGTCCACATTGAATACATGATGCATACCAAGGAAGGGTGGAGTGTTTAGCTCAAAATCATTTCTACCCACAACCTTGGTGATAGTGTAAGGCCCATAACGAATTGGTCAAGTCTTCCAATGGGGCCCGGTCAGACACTCATTCTACAAATGTAACCAGACTTTGTCGCCAACTTGAAACTGGTGTGGTACCCTATGTTTATCATGGTGTTGCTTATACTTAGCATTCAATTTCTACAAAATCTCCTAGGGACGTTGGTGGATGTATCGAATCCGCTCAATGAATCTAGTGGATTTGTCGACTACTGACTGATGAGGGGAAGAGTATGTCTGTGTGGTCGTAAGAGGAAGTGCAATATCAATGGGTGCCAAGGGTTGGAATCCTAGACCCACTTGAAATGGGCTATGGCCGGTGGAACTATGGAGAGACCTATTGTAACTGTGTTGGACATATAGAAGACTCTCGTCCCATGTACGAGGATGCTTAGAATTGTACATGTGCAGGATGCGCACAATCATCTGATTGACGACCTCGGTTTGGCCATCGGTTTGCGGGTGGAAAGAAGTGGATTTTGTGAGCTTGGTGTCCAACAGAGACTAGAGGCTCGACCAAAAGGTGTTGAGGAACCTGTTGTCTCAGTCTAAGATGATGGTCTATGGTATCCCAAAGTGAACCCAAACTCGTTTGAAGAAGAGCTTGGCAGTATTGGTCACTGTGACAGTCTTCTTATAGGTTGTGAGGATGGCCATATTTGAAAATCGATCAACGAACAAAAACACGCTGTCATTTCTGTTCCTGGTGGATGAAAAACCACACATGTAATCCATGGAGATGGAATCCCATGGCTTCTAAAGAATAGGTAGAGGGGTGTATAAGACTTGCTTCTTGATGGTTGGCTTGGTAATGGCGCAGGTAGTGCAAGATTTGATATACTTGTTGACATCCAGTCGATGTTTTGGCCAATAAAAATGTTTATGAAGGATGACCACAATTTTCTCTACGCCAAAATGTCCCGCCACCCGAATGTAGTGAGATTCCCAAATGATATTTGCATGCTCACTTATAGGAACACAAATATGGCCCAGGTGGCATAAGAGTCTGTCTTGAATGTGAAAATCAGTGGCAGTGGTGCCTGTACCCAAGAGATGATATGTGGTGGAAAAGTCTGGATCTTGCTGGTAAAGTTGGGGCCACTCCAATGTTTCATGTCCACGGGAATGGAGCACAGTGGTAAGTGCAGCCACAGGAGGCTAACTGAGGCAGTCAGTGACATGATTGGAGATACATGTATTATACTTGATGTTGAGATGGAATTGCTGCAGGTAGGTGGACCACTTCTGATGGCGGTCGTTCTGCAATTTCCCCTATGTCTGTATGAACTACAGAGGCTTGTGATCAGTGTGTATGATCATCTCTATCTCCATAATGTAATGTTTCCATTCATGGCAGGCTTGTACAATGGAATACATTTCCTTGTCATAGCTGGGGTATTTATGGACAATATCAGAGAGTGTCTCTCTATGGTATGACACCAGATGCCCGTGTTGAATGAGAATTGCACCCACAACATAGTCAGATGAACCAGTCTCAATCTTGAATGGTTGTTGCAGATCGAGAAAGGAGAGTACTAGGGCTGAGCACAAACGATGTTTCAGATCTTTGAATTCTCATTGTTTCTACTTCCCCCATACAAACTTGGACCTACCACTACCCTTGGTCACTTGGCTGAGGGCCCAGGCAATATGGGAGAATCCCAACACGAACCATAGGTAAAAATTGACGAGTCCTAAGAAGATTTGAAGCTCATTCAGTGTGGTTGGGGCTGGCCAGTCACGGATGGCCTGGATCTTAGCTGGATCAACATGTACCCCCTTCTGATCAACAATGTAGCCTAGGTATTGGACCCTGTTCATGCCGAAAGAGCATTTTTCCAAGTTGGCATAAAGCTTGTGCTGTCGTAGAGTTCTCAAAACCTGTTGAATATGCCACATGTGCTCCTCCCATGTTCTGTTGAAGATGAGTATGTCATCCAAATATACTACCACAAAGGAGTTGGTGAAGGGTCTCAATACATCGTCCATCAACCTCATGAAAGTGGTTGGTGCATTTTTTAAGCCAAAGGGCATGACTAGCCATTCGTAGAGACCTTCTTTAGACTTGAAGGTTGTCTTCCATACATCCATTGGTTCGATGGGAACCTGTTGGTAGCCAGACTTTAGGTCAATCTTGCTGAAGAAATTTCCCCCCTTGATTTGGTTAAGAAGGTCATCAATCCTGGGAATGGGATAGCATTTCCTGACTATGATTTTTTTTAAGGCTCTGTAATCAATGCAGAGTCACCAAGTCCCATCCTTCTTCTGCACCAATACAATCGGGCTTCCGCAAGGGGAGGAGTTGGGTCTGATGTGCCCCTTTTGAAGAAACTCTTGGATATTACGCCTAATTTCATCATTCTCCATCAACGATCATCAATAGACTGGTCCATTAGGTAGAGCTGGATCGGGGGTTAGATCAATTGGATGCTTGACTTGGCAGTGTGTCAGCACCCCTCTAGGTGAGACAAAGATGTCTTTGTATTCTTCCATGATCCCATCCACTTGCTTCTGCTGCAAAGAGAGGTGTTGTGTAGAGGCCACGGATGTGGTGATGACCTTCTGTTTACTATGAGAACGGATCACAAAGAAGACAAACTTCCCAGTCTGTGAAATGACCTTACTGCATTTCTTAGAAGAGATTAAAGAAATATCAATAGGCAATGCCACCTCTGGGATCCTGTACAATTGTCTACCCAAAGTAATAATAACACTGTGGGGTCTAGAATCATGCAATACATGACACTTCCACAAATGTGGTCATCCTAAAATAACATCAAAAACTTCAATGGGAGCAATATCATAAGGTACCTCATCTTTGAAAGGATTGATGCCATAGGACAGACGACACTGTTGGCTGACATGGAGATATCTTCCTTGACGAATCTAACCAATGGTGTAGGGTTTCGGGTGCGTTGTCATTGGCACGTTCAGTTGCCTGACGATCTTTGTTAAAATCAGGTTCTTCTGACTACTGTTGTCGACAATGAAGTGAATCAAAGCCCCCTTGAACCACATCTTCAAGTGAAAGAGGCATTCCCCTTCCTCTGGTTCTTATGGTTCTCTTGGTCAGACTTTAGTGGTAGCGACCGTGGCACTGGGTTCAAAATCAATAATTTTCTTCTCTCCTTCAGGATTTGACTCAGAATCAGAATCAACCTCTGACTCAGAAGCATTCATCTCGGCCATGAGGGACTTCTTAGAGTGGCATTCATCGGTGTTGTTCCAAGGACTTTTATGGTACTCACACCATTTTCCCATGTCCTTCTTTGTCTTCTCATTAACATTCTTGTGTTGCGTCTTGGACGGATTGTCCTAAGGGTGACCATCATGACTTGGTCCCCTGCTATGTGGGTTGGAGTTTCCTTTTCCCTACTTCAGCTGTGAGGGGTTTGCATATCCAAACTCTTGTCGTTTTTGCTTAAATTTATGCTCGATATTGACAGTGTATCTATAAGTTGTTCTCAATGAGGTGATGTCCAAGAAATCCATTTCTGTTTGAATGTATCTATGCAAACAACTATGGTATTTGAGAACTAGATGATGCTCATAATATTTGATACCCAATTTGGTGCAGAAAGTATGGAAAATATTGGTGAAGTATGGTACTGTCTAGTGCCTCTCTTGACGTAGGGTGGTCCATCTGGTGTACTGGTCCTCGTAGCTTCCAACATGGTAGTATTGTTCTTTAATGGAGTCCCAGAAGGAAACCCATGTAGGGGCCACAAAAAAAAATGCATATTCCTCCTCGATCCTTTTCTCAGAGTAGGTATCCCACCACTCTTTAACATGGGGAATGGCCTTGAGGAGTGCAAAAGTGATCTTTTCTCGATCGGAAAAATTGTGGACCGAAAAATATCCTTCGATCAGATTTAACCATTTATCTACATCATTTGCATATATCACTCCTTCAAATAATGGAATATCAAAATTTACCTATACCTTTAAGGGGTTTTCATGGCCGCCTGATGAAGATGCTTCTCCCGTGGGAAACCGTTGAAGGATCTGCGTGAAGTTGTCCATCATTTTGTTCCTTTGTCCCACGAGGGCTTCCTTGAGCAACATTTTAATATGATCTCCTGCTCCATCATCTTTCTTTTCATCTCCCATGGGTTGTTGTCGAGCTCGACATGACTAATTTGGTTCCAGAGACAAACCTTGCATCCTACGCGAACGTCGTGGAGGAGAAATTGTAAACAAGTAACAAAGTCCCCAACGAAAATTCTATGGTCAACTACGAGAAACAAACATCACACCCTAGTAAACAAAATCTAGAAGTAATCACCAAGCAAACAAAACCTTCTAATTCCGAAGCCACTAGTTGGTGATGAAATCCAACGTCGCAACAACGAGACGAGAAGGGGCGGGGCTAAGGTGGAAAAGTTACGTTGACG
>ML867755.1:20148-41192 GCA_009831015.1 Picea engelmannii
AATAAAAGAGTGGGAAAATAGAAAGGCGGAAGGCAATTTTCGTAAGCGCGAATTGGTTTCAAAGAAGCCCCATTGTTGCAAGACCATGATGTTCTACTAATTGTCAGCAAATGCGTTGTTGAATATTATATTTTATTGTAACATGTGCGTGTAACTATGTTCTTGATACATTCTTCCATGACTGTAACATATTAACTTAACTACTAAACTTCATTTTCTACTAATTGTCAGAAAATGCTTTGTTGAAGATTAGATTTTATTGGAACGTGTGAGTGTAACTGCGTTCTTCATACACTCTTCCATGAGTGCAACATATTAATTCAATTATTAAACTTCTTGCATTATGGGTTGTTAGCATTAAAATTTAATAATTGCATGTCTAGAAACAAGAATAACAATTTTTTTGCAACATTGTACATTGGTATTGCTATGTTCTATCTGCATTATGAATAGAATTGAACGTTGGTTTGAAATTATGTAATCCATTTTTTTCTTGCATAAAAAGCTGGTGGATTCACACAGTTCATTGGCATATAATTGTTAGATGTTCCATCTTAGAAAAGATAAGCTAAGTAAACACAATATCGAAGAAGTACGAGAGCACCGAACCATGCCAGTTAGAACATGCGTTAAAACCAGGAAAGAGGCAACAATGAAGATTCGAAGGCAAATATTTTTTAATAGCAAATGCATTTAAAAAAATAAGCAAAAAAATCGAGTATTATACATCTATCCTTAGAAATTGGACCCAGTTCTTCGGGCCAAAACATTGAAGGTATCTGCGACAAGCACAGGCACGGGATTTGCAGTATGCAATATCTTTGCAGTTTTCTCCTCGATGAATCATCCTGTGCTAAAATTGATATTTTTCACAAGCTTCCCCTAAGGAAGAAGATGAAACTGGTTGCAGGGAAAGTGGAATATCCCTTAGCTGAAACAACCTCTGCATAGTCCAAAAAAATTCAGTAGCACAACTTGCACGTGCAATTCCAGAGGCTCAAATTAGTCCATTCTGGGTAGAAGGAGATGACTAGTAGGAAAATGCCTTGCAACAATAACAGTTTTGGACCTGATTCCCGAATATGTTAATAAATAATTTTTTGGCTTGAAATATATCTCTGGGAGAATCAACATATCATTGCTTTATAGTGAAACTCTTCCACCAAGAACGAACTAATTTGGAACTCTAGAATTCCTACTTTCACACTGCAAAGTGGCTATTGCGTTCACCGTCGGTTTCTTTTCTGAAACTCCTTTTGGTGTTTTCATCACTGCCATCACCGAGCCAGGAAGTTCCATTCATTATGGTTGATTTCAATTTGGGCGTAGGAGTGGGAAGATTCTCTGTATTTCCATCATCCATTGTCGTATCATCATCCATCAGATCATCTTCTTCCGGCTTAGAATTCATGGCATCAAATTCTGTGATATCCATGAATGCAAGTGGTCAGGTGATCCAGATGGATATCGATGGCCACCCACCTTTTCCATCTAGCTCAAAACAGTTTTCTGACAATTTTGGCAATTTACTATTTTTAGCAGTTTTAACTTCTAGGGCATGATTGGTCCCCTAAAATTAATATCCTCAATGATACCTTTCCAACGGGATATCACACGCCTAAAACAAAGATCGTATGCAAAAGTTACGACCCCGGGAAGTTGTTTTACTAACTTACCCAAACGGGGCCCACATGACTTTTGGCGCTTCATCTCCTAGGGTTAGGTTTTTGGATGTCTAGGGTTTTTGGCATTCTTGATTATTGTAAAAAGGCCTTCAGAGCCTCATTGTAACCTTCTTCTTGCGAATGCGCACTGTCGTCACATCTCTTCTCAGAGATAAGCCGCCACCATTCCAACAAGCTTGTTTCCGTTGCATTTTACAGTTTCATCTTATTTTGTTATTGAATAGAAAACCATTTTTACTGTATCTTTGTTATTTTTTGTTAAGAACCTATTAATAATCTATATTCATTTCTTTCTGATCATAAACTCTGGATAAGTGGTATCAGAGCGGTCTTCTCCTTGTCGTCTTAATGCATGTACCCAACGAGGTCAGAGTACAAAGAGTTGGGTCTCGAGCTTGTTTCTCTTGAGGACAGAAGCTCTCGCACACCCAAGCGACCTCCCATGGCAGGAGAAAATAAATATGATGGGATAGGAGATTCTTTCAAACTATTGATTGAGGAAGCCCTCATGCAATAGAGGAACAAGATGATGGATAGTTTCACGCAAATCCTTTGGCGGCTACCAATAGGCGACACATCTTCTTCGAACGGAGGCACCGCCCCCTTCAAGGTACAAATAAACTTCGATATTCCTATATTTGAAGGTTATATAGATGTATATGTTGTAGACAAGTGGTTGAATCTACTAGAAGGGTATTTTTATGTCCATAACTTTTCGAATAGAGAAAATATTACTTTTGCGCTCCTCAAATTCGTTCCCCATGTCAAATATTGGTGGGAAATGTTTTGTGAGCAAAAGGAAATAAAGGAAACCTCATTATTTTCAGTCACGACCACCTAGGAATCCTTTAGGGATGCTATTAAGGAACAATACTACCCTGCCAGAAGTTATGATGACCTGTATACCAAATGGACCACATTGCGGCAAGAAAGAGACCAAGCAGTGCCAGATTTCACAAATATCTTCCATACCTTGCACACCAAGTTGGGTATCAAATATTCGGAGCGACATCCAGTGCTCAAGTATCATGGTGCTCTTCATAGATACATCTAGACCAAAATGGAATTTATGGACATCTCATCCTTGGGAGTGGCCTACCGATATGCCGTCAAAATTGAGTAGAAGCTTAAACAAAAGACGCGACAATTTGGGCCTGGGAACCCCTCACAACAAAATCCAGTAAAGGGTAGCCCCAACCCACTGAAAAAAGGACAGAGAAAAGATGGATAATATCAGGACAACCAGTCCAAGCCGCAAACAAAGAAGGACACCGGAAAGACAAAGAAAGATACCGAGAAGTGGTGTGACTTCCATAAGAGTCCTTGGCATAACGCTGCTGACTGCCGCTCAAAGTAGTTGCTGGTGGCCGAAGTGAAAGCCTATGAATTATATGTATATTCTGACTCTATGCCAGAACTAGAAAGGGGAAGACAGATCATTGACACAGAATCCAGTGCCACCGTTGCTACCACCAAGCTCTAGCTTGATGACCCAGATGAGCCAGAAGAAGGAGGGCACCTCTTCCATTCAGAGATGTGGGTAAAAGGCACCTCGCTACACTTCATCATTGATAGCGATAGCCAAAAGAACCTTATCTCAACAGAGGTCGTCAAGTGGCTGGCCCTACCAACAAATCCGCACCCACAACCCTAGACCATTGGATGGCTCCTCAGAGGAAGCGATCTCTGCGTCAGCCAATAGTGCCGACTGTCATATGACATCAAGCCCTTCAAAGACGAGGTATTGTGTGATGTTGCTCCTCTCAAAGTTTGTGATTTTCTTTTGGGTCAACTTTATTTATGGAAATGCCATGTTGTATATGAGTTTAGGCCTCGTAGTGTTATTATTACTTTGAACAAGAAATTGTACAGGATACCCGAGGCAGTCCCACCTAGTGCTATTTCCTTGATCTCTATTAAGAAATGCAGGAAGGTCATCTCTTAGATGGGGAAGTTTGTCTTCTTTGTGATTCACTCTCAGAATAAGTGAAAGATCAAAACCACATCCAGGGTCTTTGCGGCTGACCTCTCCATAGAGCAGAAGCAAGTAGATAAGGTCGTGGAAGAATACTCAGATATCTTCTCCTCACCTACAGGGGTACCTCTGCACTGCCAGGTCAATCACCCCATCGATCTAACCCCCGACGCACTGCTGCCCAATGGGCCAATCTATCATCGCTCTTTGTTAGAGAATGAGGAGATCAAGTGACAGATCCAAGAACTGCTCCACAAGGGGCACATCCACCCCAAATCATCACCTTGTGGGAGCCCAATCATGCTGGTACAAAAGAAATATGGAACTTGGTGACTTTGTATTGATTACCGGGCTCTGAATAAAATCACAGTTAGAAACTGGTACCCGATTCCCTGAATCGATAACCTCCTTGATCAACTCACATAAGCCAAATACTTTAGTAAGATTGATCTAAAGTGTGGCTACCACCAAGTCTCGATAGAACATACAGATGTATGGAAGACTGCCTTCAAGTCAAAGGAAGGCCTTTTTGAATGGTTGGTCATGGCCTTTGGTTTGAAAAATGCTCTAGCTACTTTCATGAGGATGATGGAAGATATCCTACGACCATTCACCAATACTTTTGTAGTGGTGTATCTGGATGACATTATAATTTATAGAAAGACTTGGGCTGAACACTTGGAGCATATTCAACAGGTTCTACACACCCTGCGGCAGCACAAGCTATATGCCAACTTGGAAAAATTCTCCTTTGGCATGGACATGGTCCATTACCTGGGCTACATCATTGATCAACATGGCGTACATGTTGATCCAGCCAAGATCCAAGTCATCCGTGACTGACCAGCCCCAACAACACTCACTGAGCTTCGGAGCTTCTTGGGCCTTGCCAATTTCTACCGCAAGTTCATGTTGGGATTCTCCGATATTGCATGGCCCCTCAGCCAAATAAACAGGGGTGGTGGTAAGGCAAAAGTTTCGTGGGGTCGGTCCCAACAAAAAGAATTCGATGATTTGAAGCAACACTTGTGCTTAGCCCCAATACTTTCACTACCAGACCTGCAACATCCCTTTGAGATTGAGACAGATGCTTTAGACTATGCTGTGGGCGCCGTTCTCACTCAGCACGACCACGCCATAGCCTATCATAGTGAGACACTGTCAGATACTGTCCGTAAGTACCCTACTTACGACAAAGAAAAGTACTCCATTGTGAAAGCATGCCGCCAGTGGAGACATTACATTCTTGGGAAGGAGACAGTCATCTACACTGATCATAAGCCACTACAGTTCATGCAGACATAGGAAAAATTGCAGAATGAACACCATCAAAAGTGGTCCACATACTTGCAGGAATTCCACCTCAACATCAAGTATTAAACATGAAGCACCAATCACGTCGCTGATTGCCTCAACAGACTGCCAGTCGTGGAACTCACCATGGTGCTAGACTCTTGCAGCCATGAGACATCTGTATGGCCCCAACTCTATGAGACAGACCCTGACTTCGCCACCACCTACCAAATGTTGGGTGCAAACGCAGTTGTCGATAATTTCCATCTTCAGGATGGGTTGTTGTGTCGTCTGGGCCATATCTGTGTTCCATCAAGTGAGGGAGCGAAGATGATCTAGGAAGCCCACTATAGTTGGGTGGTAGGACACTTTGGTGTCGAAAAGACAGTGGCAATGCTACAAAACCATTTCTACTAGCCGAAACTTCGACATGAGGTCAACAAGTATATAAGGTCCTGCATTGTCTACGCTATTTCCAAACCGAGCACTAAGAAATAGGGCCTATACACCCCTCTTCCTACTCCTGACAGGCCATGGGAATCCATCGCAATGGACTACATGTCAAGCCTCCCATCCACCAAGCAGGGAAATGACTGTGTTTTTGTGGTTGTTGATCGCTTTTCTAATATGGCGATTTTGGTTGCCTACAAGAAGAGCATCACAGTAGAGGCCACTGCCAAGCTCTTCTTTGAATGAGTCTAGGTACATTTTGGAATCCCACAAACCATTGTCTCAGATCAGGATAGTCGATTTCTCAACACATTCTAGTCGAGCCTTTGGTCACTGCTGGACACCAAGCTCACCAAATCCACGACCTTCCACCCCTAGATAGATGGCCAAACCGAGGTTGTAAATCGAATGATTGTGCATATCCTTCGCATGTATAATTCAAAGCACCCTCACACATGGGATGAGAGCTTTCCCTATGTCCAACATAGCTACAACCGAGCCCTACATAGCTCAATCAACCATAACCCCTTTCAAGTGGGGTTGGGATTCCAACCATTGGGCCCTGTTATCCCCGATATCTAGGGATAACTAGGAGATCATGTCTCGAGGCCCACATGGTCCTAGACATGGAGTACCGAGAGAAGGAGTGTCTTGAGCATGGCCCTGGAGGGCCCATCTTTCTTCTTCTTAGCCAGACTTGTCCTGTTAGCAGTAGCAACTTCCATCACTACTAGCCTAGGTTTGCATCGGAAAGGACTCTTGCTCCGTGAGGTAATTGGTCTGAGGTATCATGGTATGTGTCATATTTTATCATTATAACCTTCTTATATATGCATTAGGTTCCTTTCATTTCGGAGGACTGCCTGGATCTTACACTAATCCACTTGACCATTGTTGGGGTGATTGATGGGGCAACTTAGCAAGCCGATATTCATGGGTTCTGGTTGGCCACCAAGGGGGATTTACAGAGCCATCATCCGCTCCCACCATCTTATCATTTTTTCATCTTATACCCCGCTTATCCATCCCATTCCCCTAGTCTGGCCATTAGGATGACCTTCCAGGGTACACTTTGTCTTGTGGGAAGAAGGGGATAAAGGCCCAGGGGGTAAAAGCAGCTGGTAAAAGATAAAAGACATAGGAAATGAAACCTAGAGATGCTTCACCCAGGGGATCCCTGAGAAGGCAATAAAAATCATCTCGATAAGAAACTAAGGGACCCTAAGAAAAAATAATAATAAATAAATGCAAGAGATAACCAAGAGGATGTGAGGTCTCATCACGAGCCGGCCCATTATGTTCATAGGTATTTAGCAGTATGACATTGCCATTATCTGGTCACCAAACCAGGGCAGTACCTTTGGTTGCATGGCCAAAGGAAAGGGGGTCTCATCATGAGCCAACCTTCTCATTTCTGCGAAGATACTAGTGGGTAACGCTGCCATCTCTGGCCACCATGCCAAGGCAGTGTCCTCTTCGTCAGACCTTGTAGTAAAAAGAAATAAAAGAAAGATAAGGCAATAAAAGGGCTTGGAAAAAATGCATCCATGACGGGTACAACTCGCCTCCTACAAAGGCACCCAGAGACAACATCATCCCTTGGTCTTACTATGACTGGACATCCCTAAAAACCATATCATCTCATTACACATGGCTTGAATAATCCTTTGAGGAAACTTTCCATCTCTTGTGGGTATTAGCCCAATAGGTTGTTCTGTTGGTTTCCTTAGCTTTGTATGGTAGATCTGTGTAATGTCTTTGAGCTCTTAGATGATTTGTTAGGGATTTCATGCATATGTTTGATAACTTTAATGATGAGATATGATTTACATTTCTATTATATCTAGGACTGATGAGCCCATGGAGGGCGTAGTCTTTGATGTGCAGGACCATACCCGATGGACAGGTACAAGAGGATCGATGCACACGGGGAAATGATTAGTTCGGACCTCCATGGGGCTGAAGAGCCCATCAGATGATGGCTGGGATGGCAGAGGCAGGACAGAGTTATGACGAGCCCTTGCATGGAGAAGAAGAAGGACGCCCTCATCATGATGTTTTGGCAGATATTTGACTTATGGGGGATCAACCCGTGCAGGTGGTAGGATGGCTTTGATGGGCAGGACACCACCAGGGTAGACTGGACGTTTCCTGGAGGATGTGGCAGCATGTTTGGACCTTGTGGCATGTGTGGTGGCTTGCAGGAGGCCCAGAGGGGCCAACGTTTTACTCCCTGGATGCTAATTGTGCCCAAAAAGGGCCAATGTCTCCCCATAGGGGCTTGACGTCTCCCATTTTAGCTCTATTTTTGACATTTTAGCATTTTAAGTGACAAATAATGAGATATTGTAAATTCAACCTTGTCGGCTGTTTTAATGACCAAATTTTAATTAAAGGTCATGAGAATGATATAAATTGAGGACGTTTTACCCTCATTTGAACATAACTTACTCTCTTGTGAGAGACTTGCTCTTAGCTCTTGTCTTGGTTATTTTTGGTCTTTTGGAGTGAGGCGCTACTCTTGGAGGATTGTCTTTGGCATGTGCATGGTGCTATTTATCATTGGAAGGTGTTACAACTAGGGTTTGATTATGCTCTTCATGAATTTGTAAGTACATTTTGCATGCAAAACTTCTTTATTGAATGGTTGTAGGTAGAATTGCTTACTTGTATTGTTACATTGTTATTATTTCCTTAATCATTAAAACCCTAGGGAGCCAACACATAAGTAGGTTGTGGCTTCATGTCCCCATGGTAAAAGCTTGATAGCCATTGATTAGAGAAGGTTTAGCCTAGCCATAGCTACACTAGCCATTCTCTTTTCCTGAGTTAGCTTTGAACATAAATTGAAGAAATAAGGCATCCTAGGCCTAATTTATTTTACACCTAGGGTTTGCTTCTAGGGTTTGAAAAGCCTTGTCCCCAAGCAACACTTTTCAGCCATAGATTTGTGTTTATTAGCTATCCGTTTTGCCAAAATCCCTCCAGGCCTTTAGTCTTGCTCCATTTGACTCCATTAACCCAAGGCACTAGTCTAAGAACAAAATGTTGAGGTTTATGTGTTAAACAACTCTTTCAAACTCTCTTTATTTTGAAACCCTACTAACCCTAGAGTCTAGACTAACCCTACTTGATGATGACGTCTTGCCTTGTTTAGACTTGTGTTTGGACTAAAAATTGCGGCTGACTCATCTCTTTGTATCCATAGAGGTTTCAAGCATTTTCATTGGCTGATTTGTCAAAACGTCCACCTCTTTGACTAGCTAATCCTAACCCTAAAAACAACAACATTATAGGTGACGTCATACCTGTCTAAAACCCTTGCTTGGCATAAAACGTTTTGACATTTGTCACCTTTTTTGATAGACTTTGAGTTGTTGATTTCATTTATAAGCTTGTTTGACACAACGTCCTTCTCTTTGTCTCTCAAACTAAATTGATTTAGGGCTGACGTCATTTCTGTAGCAGCAACAATATTGATGACGTCAAACCTCTTTTAGCCATTATTTAAGTGTAAAACTTTGTGATTTGGTTAGGCATTAAAGTATAAATTATTTTCTTTGGCTTATTGTGCAAAACATTCACTTTTTTCCTTCCAAAAAACTAGCATAACTAGGGATGACGTCACCCTATTTCTGCAATAGTGATGCAGCAACAATATCTATATGAGCAGATTTATGATATTTATTGCATTGTGATAATACAAAGATTTGAATTTATACATTGAATGCCATTATCTCTTATGTATTTATTGAAGAAGTGATATTAATATAAGCTTTATTTGCAATCATTGACTTCGTCAATAATTACTCTCATTAATGCTCATATATGTTAAAGGTAGTCATTAATACTTTGAAGTACTAACCACTGCAACACATATTTTAGCTTTATTTGTCTTGTCTCGCAAACAGGTGCCATTCAGTGGAAGACTTTCTCCTTGACTATCATATTGGTAGTAATCTGTGAAGGGAAGCCTATCCTTACCCTTTTAAGCCTTAAACCTTGATCCTTCTCCTTCAGAACCCCAGACTACTAGGGACGTCTCCCTTGGGATTAGCCACCCTAAATAGAAAGAGCTCCCCATCGAGGTGACAGTGGGTGGGGAAGCTCCTGTTACACCAGTTTGAAGCCTTGACTCAAGATACTTAAACCTTTCCTACAAACTGTGCGATAACAGGCCCCATAGATGTTGCACTTCCCCTTGCGGTCACCTCGACTGACTCATCTCTTGCTCCAACTGAAGCTGACAAAGCCACCCAGTTCATTGAGTGGATCCAACACATCTACCAATAGGTTCAAGATATCCTACAGAAGTCCAATGACAAGTACAAATAGTGCCATGATCAACATTGGGTGCCACATAAGTTTCAGGTGGGTGACAAAGTTTGGTTGCACTTGTAGAAAGAACACCTTACAGGACCCCATCGAAAGCTTCACCCACTTTGTTATGGGCTGTACACTATCACCAAGGCCACGGGGGATAATTCTTTTGATCTCAACATTCCTCCTTTCCTTGGCCTGCACCCAGTGTTCAACGTGGATCTCCTTCGCTCTTATTTCCCACCATATCGGACATCTCAGAAGTAGCAGAACAACTGACACCAACATAGCTCAACCCTGACTGCATACAAAAAGAATTCAATGATCATATTGTAGACATATAGATCAAGGGCACTCTACAACAAAGGATCCAACTTTATTGAGTCGTCAAAGCTAGGCAACTCCTGCACCAAGGCAAGTGGCTCACCCGGGGCCAAATTCAGCAGAAATTTCCTCATCTGATGGGGGAAATTTTGCAATGGAGACCATTTCTTCCTAAGGAGGGAGGATTGATCCATATGGATATCGATGGCCACCCACCTTTTCCAACTGGCTCAAAACGGTTTTCTGACAATTTTGGCAATTTACTATTTTTAGCAATTTTAACTTCCGAGGCCATTTTGAGGGCATAAATGAAGGTTTTTCAAGATAGATCTCCTTAATTAATTCCAAAGGCATGTTTGAGACACCAAAATGAATCTCCTCTACGATACCTTTCCAACGGGCTATCACACACCTAAAACAAAGATCCTATGAAAAAGTTACGACCCTGAGAAGTTGATGTACTAACTTACCCAAACGGGGTCCACATGACTTTTGGCGCTTCATCTCCTAGGGTTAGGTTTTTGGATGTCTAGGGTTTTTGACATTCTTTATTATTGTAAAAAGGCCTTTATATCTTCATTGTAACCTTCTTATTGTGAATGCACATTTCTGTCACATCTCTTCTCAGAGATAAGCCACCACCATTCCAACAAGCTTGTTTCCATTGCATTTTACACTTTCATCTTATTTCGTTATTGAATAGAAAACCAGTTTTACTGTATCTCTATTATTTTTTGTTAAGCACCTGTTAATAATCTGTATTCATTTTGTTCTGCTCATAAAATCTGGATCAACAGGTTCTCTATTCAACCAAGGTTGCCATGGAATTTTTTGGCTTGAAATATATCTCTTGGTGTACCAAGGGACCATCTCCTTGTTTTTTCCTGGGCGGAGGGAGATAAATAGTAAGAATATTCCTTGAAATAGTGGAACCTTTGTCCATTATGCCCCAATGTGTTTACTGTGTGCGGAGAGAAATGCTGCCAGAAGTTATTAAGAATTTCCATTTACTCGAGATGATGTTTGAAATGAAAATCGGGGAGGGATAATATAACCCTCCGCAAATTATGGTTTAATGCGTATCAATGGAATATGTCCTTGAGCCTTTCGCTGATCAATGACAGTTTCAGTTTCCATGGTTCGTGCGGAATGAGTTGTCACCATCACAACTCACTAATTGCACAACTAGAAAAAAGTGCAAAGGTAGCGGTGACGGCGAAAAGAGATTAAGAATTAGAAATTTATTAGAAGGACCAACCCATCCGCGCACAAAAAAAAAAGATTGCTTCGCCTTTCAAATGAATACTTGGAAAGGATAACATGCTTGTGTGCAAATCTTAGTTTAATTCGTAGTAATGGAAAATCTTCTCCACATTTCTGGACATTAATCACAATCTTAACGGTTCCTGCAGGATGACTACTAGCATTAAAGCTTAATTATTGCATATTTGGAAACAGGTACGAAGGCAACGGAGATGGAAAAACCGATTCCAATAAATACCAAAGTATGGAAAGCAGTCAGGAAGGTTACAAAATAAAAATGAAAGAAGATATACCAAGGATACGTGAAGGGCCGATGGTCATATTTCATCTCAGTGATAGATATCGGCCGTCAATTTGTATGTAATAGAATTTGTAAATTGACAAGTGGACCTGCGTGCTGGCTGGCTCAACATTACACTTTCATTGTTCCATGTGCTCCAAATAACACTCGGAGTTCTGCGATATACAGATTGACATATGAAATCGAGGGCTAGTGGGTTCAAGATTGCCATTGTTTAGGGATGGAAATTGCTATCAACTATCTAACATATATAAAAACATTATTTTCAATACTAAATTATTAATATTACATATTGATCTTGTAGAATTTTATTAGATGAGAAAGTTTGTACAATCTGGTCGAGAAAGTTATTTATAAGTTTTGCGACAAACGAACAATACATAGTAGACATGTACTTTTATAAAGTATGGACATGAGATTTTATAGAACATATGCAGATCCCTCATTCCATACTTAGGCACTTTTTCGATTGTGGGTTCTCGGCCTGGCGGGCTGAAAATTGAGCCTCTATTGTTCCGTGTCCTACAAATAGCACCCACACTTCCACGATATACAAACAGACAGGCGGACTTGCAGGTTGGTTGGTTGAATGTTTCACTTTTATTGTCTCGTAGCGATTCCGTATTAATTCCATATTTAGCCAGTTTTTTGGATCAGGGGCTCTCGGGCTGGCGGGCAAAAAATTGGACCTCTATTGTTCCGCGCTATACAAATAACACTCACAATTCTGTGATATACAAATTTAGAAGAGGACCTGCGGTAAATTATTACTGTTAAATATTGATATTGCAGAATTTAATTAGACGAGAAAGTTTGTACAATCTGGTTGGCTGAGTGATACAAAAGTATTCCGACAAACAAGCAATACATAGTAAACATGTTATTTTATAAAGTATGGACATGAGATTTTATAGAACATATGCGAATCCCTCATTCTATACTTGGGTATTTTTTGGATCCCAGGTTCGCGACCTGGAAAACTGAAAATTGAGTATCTATTGTTCCGTGTCCTACAAATAGGACCTACACTTCCGCGATATACAAATTGACAGATGGACTTGCGGAGATGACTATATAAAGTATGGACATGAGATTTTATAGAGCATATGCGGATCCCTCATTCCATACTTAGGCACTTTTTGGATCGTGGGTTCGCGACCTAGCAGGATGAAAATAAAGTCTCTATTGTTCCATGTCCTACAAATAGCACCCATAATTCTGCGATATACAAATTGATAGGACGACCTACGGGCTTCTTGGATGAACATTGCATTTTTATTGTTCTAGAACATATGCGGATCCATCATTCCATACGTGGGCACTTTTTGGATCGCGGGTTCGCAACCTGGCGGGATGAAAATTGAGTATCTATTGTTCCGTGTCCTAAAAATAACACCTAGACTTCCGTGATATACAAATTGACAGGTGGACTTGTGGACATGAGTTTCTATATAAAGTATGGACATGAGATTTTACAAAGCATATGCGGATCCCTCATTCCATACTTAGGCACTTTTTGGATTGCGGGTTTGTAGCCTTGTGGGATGAAAATAGAATCTTTGTTGTTTCATGTCCTACAAATAACACCCAGACTTCCACGATATACAAATTGACAGGAGAAATTACGGGCTGCTTGGTTGAACATTGCATTTTTATTGTTCTAGAACATATGCGGATCCCTCATTCCATACTTGGGCACTTTTTGGATCACACGTTTGCGGTCTGGCGGGCTGAAAATTGAGTATCTATTGTTTTGTGTCCTACAAATAGCACCTAGACTTCCACGATATACAAATTAACAAGTGGACTTGTGGACATGAGTCTCTCTATAAAGTATGGACATGAGATTTTACAAAGCATATGCGGATCCCTCATTCCATACTTAGGCACTTTTTGGATCGTGGGTTCGTGGCCTGGCAGGATGAAAATAGAGTCTCTATTGTTCCATGTCCTACAAATACCACCCAGAATTCCACGATATACAAATTGATAGGAGGACCTATGGGCTGCTTCATTGAACATTGCATTTTTATTGTTCCGTAGCGATCCCGTATTAATTCCATATTTAGCCATTTTTTTGATTGGGGGCTCTCGGGCTGGCTGGCTGAACATTGCACTTCCATTATTCTGTGTCCTCCAAATAGCACTCAGAGTTACACAATATGCACATTCACAGATGGACTCGAGGGCTGGCGGGTTCAAATTTGCCATTGTTTAGGGATGACAATCCCTGTCAACTATCCAACATATAAAAAACATTATTTTCAATACTAAATTTTCAATATTACATATTGATATTGCATAATTTAAGCAGAGGACAAAGTTTGTCCATTTTGGTGGACCAACTTATATAAAAATTTTCGGACAAACGAGTAATACATAGTAGACATGTACTTTTATAAAGTATGGACATGAGATTTTATACAACATATGCACATTCCTTATTCCATACTTAAGCACTTTTTGGATCGCGGGTTCATGGCCTGGTGGGCTGAAAATTGAGGTTTTATTGTTTCGTGCCCTACAAATGGCAGCCAGACTTATGAGATATACAAATTGACAGGCGAACTCGGGTTGGTTGGCTCAACATTGCACTTTTATTGTCCCGTAGCGATCTCGTATGAATTCCATATTTAGCCATTTTTTTTGATCGGGGGCTCTGGGCCTGGCAGGCTGAAAATTGGGCCTCTATTGTTCTACACTATGAAAATACCACTCACAATTCCACTATATACAAATTGACAAGCGGACATGCGAGCTAGCTGGCTCAACATTGCAGTTTCATTGTTCAGTGTCCTCCAAAAATCACTCGGACTTATGCGATATACAGATTGACAATGGACTTGAGGGCTGGCGGGTTCATGTTTTACATTGTTTACAGATGCTAATCCCCATCAAGTATCTAACATATCTAAAAACATTATTTTCAATACTAAATTATTAATATTAAATTTTGATATTGCAGAATTTAATTAGACGAGAAAGTTTGTACAATCTGGTCGGGCGATTGATATAAAAGTTTTCCGACAAAAGACAAATACATAGTAAACATGTACTTTTATAAAGTATGGATGACATTTTATAGAGCATATGCGGATCCCTCATTCCATACTTGGGCACTTTTTGGATCACGGGTTGTCGGCCCAGTGGGCTGAAATTTGAGCTTCTTTTATTCATTGTTTTGTAAATATCACCTAGACTTCCACGATATACAATTTGACATGCGGACTTGCGGACTCCACATCTGGCAGGTTCAATATTGCAATTGTTTAGGGATTCTCATCCTAAATAAACTTTATCTAAAAACATTATTTTCAAATACTAAATTATTAATATTAACTATTGATATTGTACAACTCAATTACATTAAATTATTAAAGGATGTTAAATCGCTTATTTAAAAAAAAATGAAGCAAACAAAAGAAAGTTTTTTTAAAATTCTATCATTGCAAGCATAACAAGGACCAATTTGAATTTTAAGGCCCTCTTGTTCAAATGATAGCACAATTTCACTCCGCACAGTATATATTCGTTGATTTCAAATTATTCTAGGATATTAATTTTGCCAAGTTCATCGAATAAGCAAAAATGCCAAAACAATGACCAATTTGAATTTTAAGAGCCTCTTGTTGCTATAATAGGACAGTTGCACTTCGCACACTATATATTCGTTGATTTCAAATTATTTTAGAACAATAATTTGACCAAGTTCATCGATCAAGGAAATCTACTAAAGCAAGCCACATAGTACATTTGCGTCACAACGCCATAGAAATTATCACACGGATCTACGGGCTAGTTGGATAAAAAATTCAATTATATTGTTCTGTGTCCTCCAAAGAACAATTGGAGTTTCATGGTATACAAATTGATAGACAAAGCAGATAACCAAGAACCAACCATACTTTAAACATGCCACAAGCAAGTTCCCAGAAGGTTCCATAGAGCAGAACCCATCGACCTTTACACCAAACAATTTGATATACAAATAAAAGACGTCGCCACATTCATTTTCTCTTGCATCTTGTATATGTTCCCAGTAGAAAATAATTGAGAACATGTGATATATGGGGATTATAGAGATATGGGCCAAGTCCAACGAACATTCATCTAGATGTTGAACAAATGTTACAGAGACAGATATGGTATTTTTCGTTTCCTGCCGAAGTTTGATATATATATATTTTTTCCCCCTTCTTCAACTGATATGAAAAATTGCATTGTCCTCATTCAAGGTGAATTTGTTGTGTATGTGAAGCTGCCGCAATATGTAGACACTGCTTGCCTTTTTTTGTAGATACGTTTCATACGAAAACTTTGCCAACTCAGGAAGCACATTTTGTAACAGAGGCTGCCTAACTGTACAATGCACGGTTGTGTTGCTCACGGTTCAGATAACAACATTCACACAATGTCCATGTATATATGGACATTTTTCACCGCATCGCAGACGATCAATGGTATCATCACTTATCAAAGTGGAGGCAGAAGTAGCAGAGTTGCATCTTGCACATACAGGCTCAAAGGGGGTCAAGTACACATTGGCTGCAACTAAAAGACATTCAACATGGGAATGCGAGCAAAGGGATTAATACATTGAACAACATAATACACAACTGCACCCCCCCTCCCCTTTAAAAAAAAAAAATAATTAAGCAAGGGCAAAAATTTGTTGAAGGATATTTCTATAAGAAAAGTGAGAATTCTTTTGTGGATGTATACGCACAACAGTTGTAGAGCTAGCTAGTTTCTTCAGATCCTCTACTATATCTGCTCGCAACTCTATTACAAACGTTGCATGGGTTGTCTGAAAGATCCTTTCTCTAGCATCCCTCTTCTTTGTAATATTTTTGAAAAACATAAGTGGAATCTTCCCTCTATGCAATTGCTGTTCCATTGACGAAAACAAATCTGAATACGTATCGAACAATTGTAGCTACAACATGGAATAGTGCAATATTTGTGTAACTTATTTGACATACATGCACATGCAAAAGTAAAGGAAAAAACTGAATATGAAAAACGGTACCATTGCTTTGTCACTGTCGAACTCTCCATCCTTTATATGGAGAATGTGTTGCGAGCCAAATTTTCTCGCCAGTGTGACAACAGTCCCAATCATTCCGATTGGGTAAATATCAGTGCTATGTGCAAGCTGGATGATAGTTGAGTTCGGGACGAAACAATATTCTGAACAAACAACGAGAATTTTTTCCACAATGCTTGTTTCGTTGAGTGAAATAATTTGATTGCAATCACCATGGTCATATACTGTTTTGGGCAATATATTAAAATATGTAATGGATATCCCATTACGCGGAAATATATTTTCTGCATGTTTCTGGACAATTTGTGGAGGAACAGTCAGTGTCACTGTCATCATGGCATCCTTGTTTGTCATGTCAGCATGCATAATGGATCTACTTTTGTTTTCCTTGTCTAAGTAGGTGCTATAGACAACCATTATGTCCCCGACGAACACTTGTCCAGTTTGGCGGCTGTTCATGCCCTCTATTGATAATACTTTGGATGTCACAACTCTAGACTTGATAACATTTTTTTGAATAGGAAAACTAAAGTGAATGGTAGTGTACTACAAGTACATGCATAGTTTTGATGAACTATGGAGCCAAAGTTTCACAACGACACCTCTTAGTCTATGGAACATGCAGCACGTTCCACGTCTCGCTTGTACTTGTTGATACTTCTTGCAAGATGCAAACCATGTATTGCAGATGACATCATCATATCCACCATGCCATAGATGAATATATAGCCCAACAAATTTGTTTACTAAACATAGTAAGAGCAGAGGGTATGCATCTTTACCTTTGGCCTTGTCAGTTTGTCGATGTCTAGGATGCCTGACTGCTCATGCCCGTGTCACTAGTCCAACTTTTTCTGATGAAAGCATGTGTAGATGAACATCAAGACTAAACAATCATATGCATTGTGTATTGTCCATCAGAAGGACCAAATAACCATAAAAATGCATGCATCTGAATTTTTTAACTAGAGAAATGTTTAATAGTAAACAGGGTGTGAGTGCGGGGCACCATGGCCAATCTGTATATCGCGGACCCTTGGAATCCAGGGGAGAAATCTTCAACCTGCCAGCCTGGCACCCACAATCGAAAAAGTGGGTAACTATGGAAGAAGGTAGAAGCATGACCACATATGTGAATCCGTTAGTCCACCAACCGACACACGAAGGCATTTTCGGAAAGAACACTAGGCAGATGAATTAGAAAACAAAAGGGATAATATAAAATAGAAAAAGTAGAAATAGGGAACGCATAAAGGCCCATTACTGCAAATTCATAATTTTCAAGTCTAATATTATATTCCCCCACCTGATTTGTATATTTAATTTACCAGCACACTTGGTATACCTTTTAGAAGATTGCACCACATAACCCTCTGCTGTTGCACATAACGATTCATCTCCCTATCCAAGCAACCTGTTTTTTCCAAGGCAACAACGTTGAAGATGCAATGGACACGAAGGCAAGTTAGTATGAAGACAAACATCTAAAATAAAGAGAAACAACTCTATTTAACCGCCAAAGAGTCCTTCGTCCTGTCCAACCATTCTGTTTGTTTAAATGAAACAATGCAACACAAACACAACGAACACAAACCAACTTAGTATGCAAGATAAGCAAGATAAGAAAGATACCTTACCATGTAGGAAGGAACACAACTAGTTTAACACATATACAGACCATAAATGAAATACAAAACAATGCAATATGAAACAACAGTACAAGCATGCACCTTTCTATATCCTCTTCGGTCGATGTAGTCAAGACTCCCTCGTTTTCTCCATCTACTCTATTTGTTTGAATGTGGGAATGCACAAAATTCAATGAACATCAATGGAAGCTGGTATTCACAGAAGAACAAGCAATATGTACAGATAGAAAAATTGACTGAACGAACAGTCTATAAAGGCAGAAACATGAACCTTTGCACTTCTCTATCCATGGCTGTAAACGCATAGATTTTTTTTCCCTAGCCAAAATATATTACAAGGCACAAAATATCACGCAATTGCATAGCTGCAGCTAAATGATTTTTGGGTTTCCCTGGCAATTTATCCAGATATGCCCTTTAACCATGTTCTTTATCCTCTACACAGACTGCTGTGCCCATGATACAAGTTCTCAGTTTTCCATGGCAAACCACCCAGACATGCTTCCAGACATCAAAATATAATCTTGCAGAATCTTTGTTGCACATATCATATCTCAAGCACAACACAAATTCTATCATGCGCACACTAGTATATGTAGAGGGGAAAGAACATGTAATGTCATATCCGCACATCTGACCATACATGGTTTATAAATGTATCCTGCATACATATTCTTTATTCCAACAAAAAACAATGGATATTGTAACTTCACATGTAATCCTCCAACAATTTTGCATGCAACTATTTTCTTTCATGGCACGACTAGAGCACTAGAAAAATCTCACAGAATAACAGATATCGGCCTCGATAGACATGGCAAATAACACAACTGTATGTCGACTCGTGGGTGCAGGGGATGAACACTGTAAAGCACCCCCAAAAAACAATAATAATCCAAAAAAAAAGAAAAAAGAAAATCTCCAACCACCGCCACTGCACCCCAACCCTGCAAGGCCGAATCAAACAAAAGAAAACAACAAGGACCAAAGCAGCCAAAAAGAACAAACATGTCGAACTGCACCCCCAGGGCCCCAAAGCGCAAACCCCAGCCAAACAAATAGAACCAGCAACCCACAAACCCATGAACCAATGAACCAGCAAGAACTATCGAGCTAGTGAACAACATATGTATCTCCAATGATTACGAAACTGCAACCCAATCACAGAAGGAACCAAAAACATATAAGGAACATGTGACTACAAATAAGCGAATATTCTTACTTGTAGACTACAAACATCGAACAACAAACAAGGAATACAAAATGAAACTATGGAATCGAAACTTACTCCAAAACGATGAAATGTCGAGCGAAACAACAACAAGCAGCAACCGACAAACCAACGAAGAAGAGACACTCACAGAACCAGTAAACAATGTATGTAGCTTCAACAATTACGAGGATGAAACATACAATGGCAACAACCGACAAACCAATGAAGAAGAAGCACTCACCAAACCAACAAACAATGTATGTATCTTCAATGGCATAACAAGGATGAAACATACAATGTTTGTCAAACTGGTGGTGGACAAACAAGACTATGAAAATTCACTGTAACTGTATACAAAATTTTGAGGAAAAATGTACTCCGAGAAGCGTATTTACATAAACATTTAAGACTGTCAGGCTGTCTAAGGACCTCACGGTATGCAAACATTTAAGCTGTCAGGAGTGTTGGAGGACGTCGTGTCATGTAAACATTTACACTGTCAAGCCTATTGAGGCATCTCAAAATAAGTGTCAATATATTTCAACAAATATACATCCACCAAAGACACCATAAACTTTGGAATTCTCAATCACTACAAAGCTTGGATATCAAAACATTTCAATATGATTAGTACATATGAAAACTTACGAATATATTCGCCTAGTAGAAAATGATAATACAAACATTCCAACTAATGCTAGCATTAATCGACCTTCAAGCAATATAGAGGAAAAATATATGATTAAAAAACACCGTCTACGAGAAATTTTTTGGATATGTTGCCATATAGTACATTGGGAATAGCGAAGCTGACAATAAGATCTCCAATCTCTTATCCAATCATATCAATACATATATGTTTCTTTTTATTATATAAAAATATATGCTTTTAATTCCATAGCTCCAACAATAGGTATTGTGCAAATATTTCTAGTCAAAGGACAAACTAATATGTAGTCAACGCATTATCGATCGCTATAGTCCCTCTATGCCTACGGCAAGAACTAATAATCAGATTGAAAAATTATAGATTGAATTTAATATATAGATTAGAAAATTTTATAGTTCAAAAGGATCAAATAGAAGAAAAGGGTTATATATGGTGAACACCTACTATTGTTGGCATTACACTTACTACTCTATAAATTAAAAGCATAGACGGGGTATAACATTTATTCATGTTATACCATTCACATAAATGTCTTATAGTGGTGATTTAGTATTGATTAATAATGGATTTCTTGAATGGAAGTGGAATAAAAGTAGTGAATAATGATTGCGGTTGTGATTGAATTTCAATTAATAATTGTATTTCGACGAAAGTTTGGAAACAAATTTTCTCAATCTGAAGTAAATATTACATAACGAAATTGCAGAAATCGTTTGCGTCACTGATAGATGAACTATACGTGTTTTATGTTAAGAGGTAATTTAGATCTTGAAATTGATTAACATTGGCTTGTGGGTAAGAGATATATTCATGTTCCTCAGAAAAACTGCTAGTCGTATGACCTTAAATGGTCA
>WSFP011436421.1:0-21043 GCA_009831015.1 Picea engelmannii
CTTTGAATATTTGAGCAAAATTTGATCCCCTGATCACTCCATCCTTGTAGACAAGGGTGGTGTGAAGCATACTATGGAGACCAGTTTTCCCATTTGGTGGGCTCCACTGTTGTGGTTGTTGATAATAAGGTGGAACTTGAGGTGGTATATCCTGGTATGTAGGCTAACTCCTAGGATTCCATGGCCTTATAGGTGCATAAGAAGATTCCCCAAGATCCCCATTTCTGTAAATGGCCAATAAACCGAGTATTGTTGGGCATTTTTCAGTTGGGTGATCTTTAGTACAGAAGCCACAAACTAAAATATTGTCTAATGGGCATTCCCTTGAGGAATGCTTCCTCGTTCACCTTGGATAAAATATTGACATTGTTGCATTCTCTTCCTCTTGTTTCTTATTAATCTTTAAGGTGTCAAACTAGGAACCTATTGTACTTAGAATATCAGTTTTGAAGTTCTCCAATAGGTTTCCTATCTCTACCCTTGTAATACCACAAGAACTAACTACTTTTAGGTTTCTACTATAAGGATCACGAGCACTCTTCCTAGTTTTGTGCCTACTCCTCAAGTAATTTCTACACATTTCATAGATTTCAGTGAATGGTTTATGGTAGATGTCACCTTATGCCATCAGGTTAAGTGTCTCTAGATATTCTTCCAAAATTTCTTTAAGGAAAAGAGTCCTTACTGCATCATCTGGAAGGTCATGGTATTTTGATTTCTGTGAGGTATAAGCAAATTGTTCCATGTAATCTTTGAGAATCTCATCCTCTAACTATTGAATTTTAAAAATATCATTACAAGAATCCTTGGATTTGCAAGAGTCTTGGTATTTCTTAAGAAATATAGCTTTCATATCTTCCCAAGACCTAATACTAGACACTCCTAACCCCATGAACCATCTTAGTGAAGAATCCTTGAGAGTGATAGGAACAAGTTTTAATTTATGGGCATCTTGCAAGTAGTTATAGCTTCTACACAAGATGTCAAACTCAAACAGGAAGGTATCTGGGTCCTCACTTCTCTTTCCATAATAGGCGGGTAGTGAAAAGAGTGGAATTTTCTTCATGTTGACATTTTGTGTGGTATCCAAAATTGGAAACCTAAAGGTGGTTTTTGTTTGGTTTCCAACTTCTTCTCCCTCATCATGTCTCACATGGTTGTGATCCTCTTGATCATCCATACTGATTTGATTCCCAAAGAGAGAATACCTAAATGGTTTTATCCTTGAAGATAACAAAGTGTCCCAAGGTTATTTTTCAGGAAGGGTATTCCTTTGATAGGAATATTTATCTACTATTTGGGTGTTCGAGACTTTACTCGAGCCTTTTGAAACTATTGGTGCCAAAGTTGTTGTTTCAAATTGGGATACAACTATATTGGTTGAACATCCAAAGAGAGCATTCACTTGTTCAAGGTCAATGATATCTACAAAGTTAGAGTCCCCTAATGGTGGTGAAAAGGCAAAGGTTGTGTTGGTTGGTTCTGATGAAGGTTCGAGTGGTCTTGCCTCCTATCCCACTGTTGTTGATGTCTCAATTTTCTGCTCTATAGTTTCCCCAGTTTTGGTCTCTTCTGAGATTTTTTTAGCTCTTTGGGTTGAGCTATACCCTACTTTCCAGTGTCGTTCTATGGAGTTTATTGGTGGAGTGTTCCTTCCTCCAAAAAGGTTAGAAGGAACCTTGATCAAAAGTTTTGGTTTGGTCTTGATATATCTACCCTTTGGGTCCCTAGGTTTGTTCATGAAATAAGTACAAAAAAAAAACTATCATTGGGTTTGGGGGAATCTGCTATAACATATGCATAAGTTCTTACCTCTCGTCTTAAAGTTCCCCTGTCAAAAAACTAGTACTAATGCTTATAAATAATCTACTTCATATTTTCTACCTTAAGACAACTCCCCGACAACGGTGAAAAAAATGATGGGTAAACTATATGTACTAATTTCCCTTAATTAAATTGTAAACTTGGGGTAAGTAAACTTAGAGTTGTGACACAATATGAGTCAAGGAAGAAAGAAAGGATAATGGAAATATTATATAGCTAAGAAGATGGTCTACCCTAGGGATCGACACTCTTTTCAATTGACAATTCTACTTTAAAAGATGACTTTTAAAATCCATTTAAACAACATATTCTATGTTAAATATACAAAGCAACCTTTAACTAATGATATTTAAGGAATCTAGGACTATGAACTATTTAATCTAAGTAGCTTCAAAAAATCTAGGACTATGAACTATTTAATCTATCTATTCAATCTATCTCTGAATAAGCAAATAACAAATAATCTATCTCTGAACTATTTAATCTATCTATCCAATCTATCTCTGAATGAACAAGCAATCTATGAATAAGAAAATAATCTATCATAATTATCTTTACAAGTGAACTCTATTATTAAAGAAAAAACTCACAATTATTTCTATCCTGTAGAGAATAAACACTAATCTACCTAACTGAAAGAAAGAAAAGAAAAAAACTCACAATTATTTCTATCTTGTAGAGAATAAACATTAATCTACCTAACTGAAAGCAAGAGTGTTGTGACAATATTCAAATGTGATGATTGTGTCTACGGTGGTGAATTGCATCACAATGGCATCTAACCACTAATGAAAATTCAAGTGGAATTAACTCAATGCTAACTTCTACATAGAAATGCGAAGTATGGATAAGACAATCTATAGAAATCTTGGCCATCATAAAAACAACATTAGATATTCTTGGAATCCATATGGTCTAAAAACATTGTGTAGAAGAGATTCAACATCAATCATTTGCTCTATCACACTATTACTACAGAATACTCCATATAGAATCAATAATTCATGCAAACCTACAAACTCATAACTAGTGCTAATTAGAAATCATGATTCAAATTCATAACTGGAATATCATTGAAAATCATAACTCGAAATTAACTAAGATACCATTGAAGATCATCACTCAAAATCAGATTCTATCTTATCATGATGATGCTAGAAACAGGGTTAACAAGTTATGCACACCTATAGAGAGTATTTGAAAATTACAACTTAATAAATGAACATTGTCTCAATAGATACTTTACAAAGTGATTTACAACTTTATGAACCAGAGAGAAAAATACATGATAGCATAGTTAAACAACTTCTAGACAAGTGAACTACAACCTGCAAGTAAAGTGTTAAGAATCTAAATTTAAACAAGTAAACATGGACGTTCACAAATTCTCTGTGATACACAAACAATTCAAGAAGCAAGCTGCAAGTTAGAAGAGATATACAGTGATACGATTTCAACAAGCAATTTGAAATTAAAGAGATATACACAGTGATATGAATTAACAAGAAATTCGAAATTGGTAAGTGATAAAATCCAAATATTAAAATACAGATATATACTAATATGAAAAACTACCCAGACCCTTGATGGGCCCCCCAGAAATTCATGGTGCTACTTCAATAGAAAATGCAGTCACATAATAAACACAACATTGGTATTGATCATCAAAATAGAGTTTACAACCAATTTGAAGATAATGTTTGTGTATATAAATAAAATATGTGTCTCTTCGTGCATATGTAGAAAGTATTTATAGAGGTATACAGAGCTTGAGAGATTGACCACTGGAAGGGTCGATGCTCTCTAAAAACAAAAATACATTAAATTGCATTAACCTCGTGCACTCAAAATAGAGACCACTGCAACTACCCAAGTATTAATGTGGTGAGTTATATAGATGGAGGCTATGAGTGGGCACAAAACCCATGTTTCCAATTCACCCATCGAATCTCCCCGATATGCCAACCGCCAACTCCACTGCGCTCTGAGTGCCAGATGGAGTGTCGAATGGAGTGTCGGATGGAGGTATGGATGAATAACTGGATGGAAGGTCGAATCACATTTTTGTCCTATTGCAAGCAAACAAGAAATGTTAGAACATTGTGATCATTCAACTAAAGATGAATTAACATAAAACCATTGAAAAATGATGATTACACATACCTCGTGTTGTTCCATGGTGAATTGATGCATAGATATTGATAATACCTTTAAAAATGGATAATAAGAGCATAAAATGTATAATTTTCATATGCAAAAAGGATTTGGTCATTGGAAAAATAGTCAAAACACCAAATCAACATGGGGGAAGCTTTCGATGGGGCCCCGTGAGATGCTCCTTCTGCAAATGTAACCAGACTTTGTTTCCAACCTGAAACTGGTGTGGTACCCTATGTTGATGATGGCGTTGCTTGTACTTAGCATTGGATTTCTGCAAAATCACCTGGACCTGTTGGTGGATGTGTTGAATCTGCTCAATGAATCTGGTGGCTTTGTTGATCGCAGACTGATCATGGGAAGAGTCTATCTATGTGGTGGCAAGAGGAAGTGCAACATCAATGGGTCCCAAGGGTTGGAATCCCATACCCACCTAAAATGGGATATGTTCGGTGGAGCTATGGAGAGCCCTATTGTAATTGTGTTGAACATAGGGGAGACTTGTGTCCCATGTATGTGGATGCTTAGAATTGTACATGTGCAGGATGTGCACAATCATCTGATTGAATACATTTGTTTGGCCATCAGTTTGGGGGTGGAAAGAAGTGGATTTTGTGAGCTTGGTATCCCATAGAGACTAGAGACTCAACCAAAATGTGTTGAGGAACCTGTTGTCCTAGTCGAAGATGATGGTCTGTGGTATCCCAAAGTGGACCCACACTCATTCGAAGAAGAGCTCATAAATATCTATCATTTTGATATTATTCTTGCAGGCTGTGAGGATGGCCATCTTCGAAAAACAATCAACGACCACAAATACGTAGTCATTTCCTTGCTTGGTGGACGGAAATCCAGACATGTAATCCATTGAGATGGATTCCTAAGGATTCTCGGGAATAGGAAGAGGGGTGTATAATCCTTGCTTCTTGAATGATGGATTGGAAATGGCATAGGCAATGTAAGATCTGATATACTTGTTGATGTCCTGTCGAAGTTTTGGCCAATAAAAATGTTTTTGAAGAATGACCATAGTTTTCTCCATGCCAAAATGTCCTGCCACCCGACTGTAGTGGGCTTCTGAAATAAGCTTCGCACAATTTCTTGTAGGAACACAGAGATGGCCTAGGTGGCACAAGAGTCCATCCTAAATGTGAAAATCGATGACAATTGCGCATGTACCCAAGAGCTGATAGGTGGTGGCGAAGTTCAGATCTTGTTAATAAAGTTGGGGCCACTTAGATGCTTCATGTCCACAGGAATGGAGCATAGTGGTGAGTGCAGCCACAGGAGGCCAACTAAGGAATTCAGGGACACGATTGGAGATACATGTCTTATACTTTATGTTGAGATGGAACTGTTGCAGGTAAGTGGACCACTTTTGAAGGTGGTCGTTCTGCAATTTCCCCTGTGTCTGTATGAACTGCAGAGGCTTGTGATCAGTGTGTATGATCGTCTCTTTTCACAGAATATAATGTTTCCATTGATGACATGCTTGTACAATGGAATACATTTCCTTGTCAGAGGTGGGGTATTTTCGGATAATATCGAAGAGTGTCTCACTATGGTATGCCACCGGATTCCTGTACTGAGTGAGAACTGCACTCACAATATAGTTATATGCATTAGTCTCAATCTCGAACGGTTTTTGCAAATTGGGCAAGGAGAGTAATGGAGATAAGCACAAAAAATGCTTCAGATCATCGAATTCTCATTGCTACTCCTTCCCCCACATGAACTTGGCCCTACCACCACCCTTGGTCATCTGGTTGAGGGCCCATGCAATATGGGAGAATCCCAAAACGAACCGTCAGTAGAAGTTGGCTAGTCCCAAGAAGCTCTGAAGCTGAGTCAGTGTGGTCGGGACTGGCCAGTCACGAATGACTTGGATCTTAGCTAGATCAACATGTACCCCATTCTCATCAACAATGTATCCCAAGTATTGGACCATGCTCATGCTAAAAGAGCATTTTTCCAAGTTGGCATATAGTTTGTGTTGTCGTAGAGTGCTCAAAACTTGTTGAATATGATGCATGTGCTCCTCCCACATTCTGTTGAAGATGAGGATGTCATCCAAATATACCATGACAAAGGAGTTGGTGAAGGGTATCAACACATCATCCATCAACCTCATGAAAGTGGTTGGTGCATTTTTTAAGCCAAAGGGCATGACTAGCCATTCAAAGAGACCTTCTTTAGATTTGAAGGATGTCTTCCATACATCAGTTGGTTCGATGGGAACCTGGTGGTAGCCATACTTTAGGTAAATCTTGTTGAATAAATTTTCTCCCTTGAGTTGGTCAAGAAGGTCATCAATCTTGGGAATGGGGTACTGGTGTCTAACTGTGATTTTGTCTAAGGCTTTGTAATCAATGGAAATTCGCCACGTCCTATCCTTATTCTCCACTAGTACAATCGGGCTTCCGCAAGGGGAGGAGTTGGGTATAATGTGCCCTTTTTGAAGCATCTCTTGGATATGTCGCCTGATTTTGTCATTTTCCATCAGCGAGTGATGATGGAATGGTCCATTAGGTAGAGTATCATTGGGGGTTAGATTAATTGGATGACTGACTTGGAAGTATGTTGGTACCTCTGTAGGTGAGGAGAAGATGTATATTTATTCTTCCATGATCTTGTCCACTTTCTTTTGCTTCAAAGAGAGGCTCTGCGGAGAGGCCATGGATTTGGTGACAACCTTTTTCTTATTGTCAGAATGAATCACAAATAAGATGAATTTCCCAGTCTGCGAGATGACCTTACTGCATTGCTTAGCAACAATTAAAGAAATAGCAGTAGGCAGTGCTACCTCTGGTATCCTATATAATTTTATACCCAAATTAATAATAACATTGTGGGGTCTAGACTCATACACAACATGACGCTTCCACAAATATGGTTGTCCTAAAGGAACATCACAAACTTCAAGGGGAGAAATATCACACAGTACCTCATATTTAAAAGGCTTGATGTTGTAGGAAAGACAACATTGTTGGCTGACACGAAGATCTCTTCCTTGGAAAATCTAGCCAATGGTGTAGGGATGCGGGTGTATTTTCATTGTCAAGTCCAGCTGCTTGACAATCTCTGCTGAAATCAGGTTCTTCTGACTCCCTCTATCAACAATGAAATGAAGCGGAGCCCCCATTATCCACATTTGAGATTGAAAGAGGCATTCTCCTTCCTCCAGTTCTTCTGGTTCACTTGGTCGAAATTTGGTGGTAGCGACAGTGGCACTAGGTTCAACATCGATAATCTTCTTCCCTCCTTCAGGATTTGATTTGGAATCAGAATCGGCCTCTGACTCTGAAGCCTTCAGTTTGACCATGAGTGATTGCTTGGAGTGACATTCTTCGGTGTTATGCCAAGGGATTTTATGGTACTCACACCATTTTCCCATGTCCTTCTTCATCTTCTCATTTCCCGTATTGTGTTGTGGCTTAAAATGGTTTTCCTAAGGGTGGACATCTTGACTTGGTCCCTTGCTGTGTGCGTTGGGGATGCCTTTTCCCTGCTTCGATTTTGAGGGGTTTTCAGATCCAAACTCTCACCTTTTATACTTAAATTTATGCTTGATCTTGACCACGTATCCATAAGTCATGCCCAATGAGGCGATGTCCAAAAAATCCATTTATGTTTGAATGTATATATGAAAAAAACCGTGGTATTTAAGAACCAGATGACGCTTAGAGTCTTTGATACCTAATTTGGTGTGCAAGCTATGGAAAATATTGGTGAAATATGGTACTATCTGGTCCCTTTCTTGACGTAGTGTGGTCCATCTGGTGTATTGGTCCTCATATCTTCCAACAGGGTAGTACTATTTTTTGATGGTGTCCTGAAAGGAATCCCATGTAGGGGCCACCACAAACATTGTAGATTCCTCTACTTCTCTTTGCTCAGAGTAAGTATCCCACCAATCTTTAACATGGGGAATGACCTTGAGGAGTGAAAAAGTGATATTTTCCCTATCAAAAAAATTATGGACCGAAAAATACCCTTCAAGCAGATTCAACCATTTATCTAAAGAATCCACATCTATTAGTCCTTCAAATAATGGAATATCAAAATTTACTTGTACCTTGAAGGGGGTTGCATCCCCGCTTGATGAAGATGCTTCTCCTGTGGTAAGTCATCAAAGGATCTGCGCAAAGTTGTTCATCATTTCGTTCCTTTGTTGTGCGAGGGCTTCCTCAAGCAACATTTTAATAGGATCTCCTGCTCCATCATATTTATTTTCATCCCCCATGGGTTTTTGTCGGGCTCGACACGACCGATATTGCAATGGATCTATTGGTTCGAGTCCCAACATCTTGTACCCATATCTTTTCGGGGACATGCACGAAGAAAAATAAATGAAGAGCAGCTTTGATACCATTGATCCAGATTTAGGAGCAGAATGAACTGATTAATAGATTGAATACAATAAACATAGATATATGAATAATAGCATGGAAATCCAGGGAACACTATCTTCTATTGAAAATGAAATAGGTTGAAACTGTAAAACTACAGAACTGAAAACACTTGCTCGAATGGTGGTAGCTATCTCTGAGAAGAGATGTGGCTACTACATGCATCTGTTGAGTAGAAATGTATTACAATGAGGCTCCAGAGGCCTTTTTGATATTACTCATGAATTCTAAAACCCTAGACATCCAAAAACCTAACCCTATAAGGTGAAATGCCAAAAGTCATGTGGGCCCCTATGGGTAAGTTGGTGTAAGTTGGTACCTCAATTTCCTAGGGTCATAACTTTTTCATATGACCTCTGTTTTAGGTGCGTGATAGCCCATTGGAAAGGTCTTTTAGAGAACTACACATTTCACTATCAAACTCTGACTCCGTCTATAGTTTTACTGTGGTGAGCCAAAAAAACAACGTTTAGATCCCCAAAACAGCCCTGGAAGTACATCAAGATGTGTTGACATGAAAACATACAAAATAAGCCAGTTGGATTAGGCAAGAGGCCATCGGTATCCACTTGGAGGATGTGTGGGGCTTCAGATAGACCCATAAGTGTAGAACCCACAATTACAAAGAAGTACATAAGAACGTGTTGAACAAAAATGGACAAGAGGAGTCAGTTGGAATAGGTGGGTGGCCACCGATATCCACCTGGATCAATACAAATTGAGTTTTGTAGCTCTGCTATGATACCACTCTGTAACACACTCGAACCCCTAAGTTTCATTAGGCTGGTGGGATTTACAAAACAAATTCTCACTCTCCTCTAAATTACTCATCCAAACCAAATATCCAATTCCAATTATGAGCTTACAAACCAAACTTGTTTCTCAAGAGCTTTCCAATGACTATAATTATGCTCAAATATGAGCTCCAGGTGAGAAGTTATTCCCTTTGAAATTTTTTCTCATCAATCCATGTGATGATGTCATCCTACCAACGTGGCCTCCACATGAGCCTATTTGTATAGGTACTAGCCTATGTGGATCAACTAACGTGGCTTCCCTATCCACGATTGGTCTAAGGCTCGACCGATGTACACTTTAACATAGTACTAGATATCTATATCTTAAAAATCCCATATGTTTGCAATCCAATTTTCCTCAAAACTCCACCATCCAACTCTCCTCAAAAATCTGCCATCCGTATTTCCTCAGAACTCCAGATATTATCCCATCCGAGATCCAACTTTCCCAATAATTCTATTTAATATAAATCCCAGATCCTCACTACCTGAATATTTATGTTCCACCATCTGGGATCTAGACTTTCCTAAAAGTCCCATTTAAATGAAACCCAGATTTCTAGATAGCCCTCACATAGTAATGCAGGTCCCACCTGTACCCAACTATGACCTGGAATTCATTCATTTTCCACCTTCACTGACATGTACCCAATGACAGGACTCCATCTGTCACTAATCCATTGGTTGTAGGATGAGTGGGTCCCATCCCTATATCCTCATGCCTCCAAGGTACAAATTGCACATCTACTAGATTGGATGGATATGAATCAAACTGATCAATGGTCCACATTGTTAGTAGGATTTAAAGTTACATGACCTTTAATGGGGTCACTTGATTCCGAGAGAATTGATGGCTGAGGTTTATCGAATCTAACAATCCAAATCGAGGTAGGTTTTAATGCTACATGACTGGTAACCTCTTCTCTTTGTCTTGCTTTCACTATGGGAGGACACCCATCTTCTCCATGTGTCCCCTCCACTTGGAACTTCCATGTCGATCTCAATTGCTTGCATGGTCTGAGGGTTCATCGCACGTGGATCCCATTTCAGGGTGAGTTTCTTGCTTACTTGGCATCTTCCCATCTGCTTATGGGTTAAGGGTTCCATCGTATCGTGGTTCCACATTTGGAAATCTAACATCTAGCTTTTTCCAAAATTCCCATTTTTAGAAATCCTATATTTATGGATATTTGGATGGTCTAGGTTCCACTGCACTGTTCCACCATCCAACATCTAAATTTTTGTGAGAGTCTGTTTATCAGAAATTCCAAAATTTTTAACTTCTAGATGGTCTGAGTTTTGCCACCCTATTCTTTCATTTATATTTCACCCCTTGATCTGCCATTGTGGCCCCATTGAAAACCTCTGCTAATGTGGCACATGAATCAAGTACCAATGTAACATCCGACATAACTCGTTAATGTGGCATTCAGAATCTGGATTTTTACAAAAGTCTCCCTTCTTGGAATTTCTAGATTTCCACTACCTGAATATCTTGCAGTTTTTCTTTAGCTCACCATTCCAACTGTCTAGCCCAACCCTGAGCGCACGGTTCATCCACATGGTTTCGGTTGCAAACTTCAAGATAATCCAGGATCTGAAACTTTTGGAAAACTTTTTTTGTTGAAAATCATGGATTTCCAGTAATCTAGATATTGTACTTCCTCTCGTCGTGGTTCTAGTCAACGGTTCACGCACCCAAACTTATTCAGATTCAAATTTCCATTCTTTATCATGTACAAGGATTTTTCTTGGGCTCCACTAGGATCTGCACCCTACTAGATCGATCCATATTTCAGGACTTATGCCTCGGCCTTCCATTATAGATATTTTGAGAGGAAAATGGGATCCAGTAAACTCATATTCCTCTGCATTCATATCCATTAACCATAGTATGTAACCTATAAGTTCCATTTCTATATACAGACAATTCATGCCATTTTACTTGGTTTTAACCATGAATTACATGTTACTTGTGGATACATTCAAGAGAGTATTACCAATATGGAATAAACTTAACATACAAGACAAATTATAGATTCATACAAGCAATTCAATCCTCAACTTATTAATCTGATTTCCTTCCATAGGAAAATAAAATACATAAGATACACTATTGTTTACATAGGAAATATAGGACACACATCCCATTCTTTTTCCTCACAATTTTCTACACAAAACCATATAAATCCATCAATTCAGAGAGCACAACACAACAATATAGTGGAGCATAAAAACGAGTATGTAGAGAGAGACTTATCTCTCAAAAACTGTCAACTAACCAACTAACTGAGGGTGAGTGTTTTTCCACCCAACCATAGGCTTTGTTGAACTAACGCTTTCTACAACAAAACACCCCAATTCCATTCCATGATAGAACCAGGGGAACTCTATATCTTGGGGAAAATGCGAAGGTCATTCACCATTTTGTTTCCTCTCTCTGTTTGTTTATGGATTTCTTCCACATCTCTAAACATTGTTTCTCTCTACACACGCATTCCTTCTCTTCTTATGGATTTTCCAATGTTCTTCCATCCTATATCTCTCTCTCATCCCTATCTTCTTAGAGATATCTGCTTGTGGGTTCTCCCATGGTTCATTTATGTCCCCTTAGAAGGTACTTGATCTTCCTTTTCTTATGTCATAGGGTCTCGTGGGTCAACCATGGTAAATGAGGTGGTACTTACTATACCCTATATGATAGTCCTCATATGTCCTAGACAATCATCAATTTTCCTAGCGAGTCATCCATACTTCCATTCATTGTGGGTGATTGGTTTCTCAACTACCAACCCCCTCGGACCCTTCATTACTGGTTAGTTTTGAATCTAGAAAAAAGAAGATAACTGATTATTTCTTAAAAATGATTCCACAAGGTGGATTTGGGTCCTTAGCATGTTGAGTCCCCTCTAGGCCACCCCACGTTTCCCTCTTTTGGTATCATGGCAGGTACTAGTTCTTTACCCTTCATCTAGTTGTTTGGATTTTACTTATTAAACAATAATGTATTTACATTTTTCATATTCCATGGCATGGAAATATTATCTCCATGTTGAGATAAAATCATCACTAAACATATAATTAATTACAAATTAATTGGGGAATCAAAATGGAGGTGTTACATGCAACTTCTAAAGGGTGAAATCCCTTTGCTTTCCATATTAGGTGGAAAATTGATGCCAATGGATTCATCATTAAATCCTTTTCCAATGGCATATCATTTTCTTAGTTTCATTTTTTATATATTTTCAAAATATATAGAACTTATACATAAGATTTTTTCCACAGCTATGTATAAAGTGCCCGAAGAAAAACTAGAAGCACAAAACAGGTTGTGCTTGTGTGTGTGCGTATTATTTGTTTTATCATTTGAAAGATCAAACAATTCCTTAAAATTTATGTTTTTATTGCAGGTCGAACTTCACAAGACATATGAGTTTGGAGGGATTCAATTTAAAAAATATGTAAAATGTAAAATTTTCATTGCCACATTTAACTAGAAAGTATGACACATCTTCATATATTCACCCTACAATGCATTAAATCATAATCCAAAATGAATCAAGTGTGCACAAATACTAAGGGTAATATTATGCAAGAGATACAACATGCAAGCAAAATGAAATTAATCCCAAGCACATTGAATTCAAAGTCAATTAGATCAGAATTGTCAACAAGGCATAAGCAAGACTCCATCAAATGAAACTAATCAAGATCATGAAATGTGATGCAAAATGCAAAGTTTCATTCAAATACAAGGGTGAAGCAATCTATCCTTGATTTCCATGCAAATCATAAGATATCCATTGCAAGTAAAATGAGTCAATGAATGCATGTTTGAAGATAGAGCTCAATATAAAAAAAACTTTAAAAAGGGGTCCTTAAGTCTCGTGACTTGGGGCTATTTGAGGCCTCAATAGTGGGCTATTCCAAGTAGTTGAATTCTTTGAGCTTCATGTAGAAGGTCTTGGGGTCCATCTCTCTACTTGCTCCTTATGTTGCATGTCTCACTAGATATTCTCGTTGGGTTAGGCATTGTAATGAATGTAGTTGAGTTTATAGTGGATACTATCCACAAAATATGAAGAAATCCCCCAAAAAAATTATGAAGTTTTATTTGGAAAAAATAATTGTTAAGATTTGCCATTACACCAAAACCCGCAGGTGTTAGTAAACTTCCAAATCAGCAACATCACCTTGAGTGGGCGGTTAGTCCCATGTTCCCAGCATGGTTGTTAGTCCATGAGAGGTGCGGCGGTTAGTCCAACACCCCTAGTTCACGAGAGGTGCAGTAGTTAGTCCAACACCCCCCCTCCGACGTAACTCGAGGGAATTGAACCTGGGCCAAGGCTCTGATACCATGTTAAGATTTGCCATTACACCAAAACCTGCAGGTGTTAGTAAACTTCCAAATCAGCAACATCACCTTGAGTGGGCAATTAGTCCCATGTTCCCAGCATGGCGGTTAGTCCATGAGAGGTGCGGCAGTTAGTCCAACACCCCTAGTTCACGAGAGGTGTGGTGGTTAGTCCAACAATAATTACCATGATCATGAGATATTTCAAAACTAATAATACATCATATAATATTTCAAAACTCTTTTTTTATCATTTGAAAAGTGTTGATGATCAAGTCAAACAATCATATAATAATTTAAATTGTTTTTGTTTATCATCTAAAAGTGTTAATGATCAAATCAAACATGTATAGTAAACTATGTATCAATAAACTTATATAATGTCCATGAGTGTAATATTCTAAACTATGTATCTAAATAAACTTAGTTAAAAAACTTAGTTAAAGATAAAAAGTCAAATTTATTGTACAAAAGAAAGAAGAACCCATTATAAGCCCCCTATTACCTATTATAAGATTTCATATACTTGGTAAACATAAACTAAAAATCCGTTAAAAATATTTAAAAATGCCTATTTATCTTAGCTTTTTTGGTTTAAAAGGTTTTTTCATCAAATTAGATAGTTAAGGTGTCACAAAGTTACTCACAAGATTGATCCCATGAGCATTTAATGTATTTTTATTAAGGTGTCACAAAGTTACTCACAAGATTGATCCCATAAGCATTTAATGTATTTTTATTGTTTCCATGAATTAACATTGAGGGTCTAGGTGTCACAAAGTTACTCACAAGGTTAATCCAATGACCATTTAATATATTTTTATTGTTTTCATGAATTAACAGTTTTAAAGAGGGTTTAGGTGTCACAAAAATATTCACATGATTTGATGCAGTGACTAGATGGAGATTAGACCTCACAAAGATATCCACATGATTTAATGCTCTGATTAGATGATGATTTGATAGAGACTAAACCTCGCATTGACCAACTACCTTACTACTTGAAACTTAAGATTCAATGTACCTATTAAATAACAATAATAAATAAAATATCTCACAAAAGATAAAAATAAAAGATAATATAATGAAAATTAACTAAACATCTAAAAGGCTCTCAATTTAAACAATGTTACATACAAATCTAAATTATAAATTTGCAAACAATGACCTCCAAATAAATTGGAGGTACAACACTTTTAAATTTGCAAACAATGATCTCCAAATAAATTGGTCATACAACACTTTTAGAAAGATGAAAAACAGAAACTGAGATTGACAAACTCTAAATTTAGACTGTACTTTATAGACAAACCTAGAATTTAAATTGGCAAACAATGACCCCTAAATAAATTGGTCATGCAACTCTTTAAAGCTTAAAAACTAAAAAGAAGATCAACTCTAAATTTAAACTATGTTACAGACAAACCTAAAATCTAAATAAGTAAACAGTGACCTCTAAATAAATTGGTCATACGACATTTTTAGAAAGCTAAAAAACAAAAACCAAATCAACAAACTTTAAAATTAAACTAAAAATTAAATCAGATCAACAAACTCTAAATTTAAACTATGTTACAGATAAAACTAGAATCTAAATTAGCAAACAATGACTTCTAATAAATGGGTCATTCAACACTTTTAGAAAGCTCAAAAAACATAAACTGAAATCAACAAACTCTAAATTTAAACTATGTTACAGACAAACCTACAATTTAAATTAACAAACAATGACCTCTAAATAAATTAGTCATACAACACTTTTAACTCTAAATTTAAACTATGTTACTGACAAACCTACAATTTAAATTAACAAACAATAACTTCTAAATAAATTGGTCATACAACACTTTTAGGAAACTAAAAACCAGAAACTGAATCAACAAACTCTAAATTTAAACTATGTTAAAAAAAACCTAGAATTTAAATTAGCGAACAATGACCTCTAAATAAATTGATCATACATTAAAAATCTAAAAAGCTAAAAAAAACTGAGATCAACAAATTGAACTCCGCTTCTATTTCCAAATATTTTCTCATATTTTATGATGAATTCTTCTATTTTTATTATATGTTTTTTTTTCTTATACTTCAAAACTTTACTTTAACTTTCACAGTCACAAATTCATATTATTTTGTTTCATATTATTTTGTTCTGCTTCAAAATAATATTCTTCCCTAAGAGAACAGGAAGAGACTGTTCAGAAAAATAGATGTTTGAGATGGGCAAGGTGGCAATGGCAATCTTTGAGGAATATTTTATGACGTTAACCTGATGGGAAAGGTGGCAATCTTTAAAGAATAATTCTGGCAATCTTTAAGGAATAATTTTTTATATTTATTTAATGTTTTTTCGTTTTATTTGTAATCCGATACGTTATAACTTTTTGCCTGTAAAAAATTGATGGGCCATTGTAAAGAATATTTTAGGATGTATTTTAGTTTTTTATTTATTTTTAATTGATTTTGTTTGGGAAGGTGAGATGGGTGTGATGTTAATTACAGTGCTTTCATCGTGGGAAAAAGGCGATGATCTTTAAAGAATATTTTATCATAATTATATAATTTTGATTATAAAATATTATTAATATTAAGAAATGTTTATTATAATTATTTATATTTATTTAAGTTATAAATTTTATTAATGTAATAATATAAATTATTGTTTTTATTTATTAAGTTGAAAAAGCAATAATATTTATTAATTGGAATTATATATATATATATATATATATATATATATATATATATATATATATAAGTTTTAATATAATAAAATATAATTATGTTTAAAAAATTATAATTTTTAATAATTAAAATTATTGTATTAAGATAATAAAACATAATAATTATGTATTTTTTTTCAATTAACATCATTTATATTGATTATGAAGATTATCAAAATTCACTAAGAGAGAATTGGTCTATCTAATTTTAAAAGGGTAAGTGATTACTTGAGATTCTTTATAATTTTGTGCTCCAAAAGCATTGAGAGAAGTTTTCCAAGATCACCATAGTTTTGTTGAGTTAAGAGGTTAGGAAGGTTGGTAGTGTGACAAATATTTTGAAAATTAGATCTAATCTGGGTATTGGACAATCTAAGAGAAAGTGTTTTTCATCTTCAATTTTTTCTCCTTAAATTTTGATTTGATGATATTTTTAATAGTATCTTTATTCTGCAAAATTGTGTCTTTATACCATCCTCACTTGAGTCTATGAAGCAATTTTAGGAAGCCTCTTGTCTTCCATGTTTTTTAACTTGTTCTTATACATTAGGTATCTGGTCATAGTCGTGCTCTCAATGGGGGAGAGGCTTGTTTCTAAGAGATGGGATAGGGCGTATTTCCTTTAATTTTGAGATTATCAGTTACAAAATTATTTTGTATTTTCTCTATCTTTCTTCGGGATTCACAAGAGATACTACAGCCCTATAATTCACATCCATAAATAATAGCAGGTGTAACAAGAGTCTCAAAGAGGAGTTTCTTCTTGTCCCAAATCCAAAGATTGGTTGATTTACAATTGTTTTCAAGCCCATAATAAGATTTCCATCCCCCAATAAAAAAAATTATCGATGTTATAATTCCAGTTGAGCTTGTGGTGAATATCAATTCCAAGATATTTGTATGAAGTCACTTCCTCCAAGTTTTTGTTGTCATATATGAAGGTATCATAAGTGATCTTGTTGGATTTAATAATCATGACCTTAGTCTTATCAGTATTAACAATCATACCCATATTGGAGCAAAAATCCTTAAGGATTCTTAGTTGGTTTTCAAGATCATGGGGACTCCTTACCATAAGAATGATATCATCAGCATAAAGAAGAATATTGATAACTATACTAGTTAGAGTAGAGCCAACACAACCTGCGTTTTCCAAGCAATCTTCTAACTTGTCAATGTATATGCCAAAAAGGGTGGGAGACAAGGGACAACCTTGTTTGACTCCAATATTTCAGTTAATCTCTTTCGACCAGCCCTTAGTGTTTTTAAAATTAACAATAACGTTCTCATACATCCTTATTGCAACAACCCTCAACTCGAGAGACACTTTTATCTCTTCCAACCTATTCCAAAGGTTTTTCCTAGGAACCATGTCAAAAGATTTTCTGAAGTTAAGAAAACAACAAAAACGATTGGTTTTAGTATTGCGGAACTCCTCTACAATGATCCTAAAGGTAACAAGATGGTCCACAGTTGGATGATATCTCCTAAACCAGGCCTGGCCTTTAGCTCTTTTACCGTGACTTTCTAGCCAAAAGCTAATCTTCTTTTCCAAAATAATCCATAAAGCTTGGCTAAAATCAGGCTAATCATAATGGTCCTATAGTTAGAGTTCAATGATTTTAAAAATTTAATATAATAGAACATAAAAATTATATATCATGTTTTCATATTAATAATAATAATGTTTATAAAGTCAATTCTCGATAGCTCAATCGGTTAAGGTGTGGGTTTCATTTGCTAGGGGACCTGAGTTCAATACCCTTACGGTGAGTTTAGTCAAGAGGAAACACCCAAAAATCCATCCATATTAAGGGTTGAAACTTGGTACAACCATATCAGTTATGGACACATTTCTAACCATCAAACCAAAAAATATAATTTTGTTTTTATTTGTTAGATTAAAATGATACAAATTTTATTTCTATATTAATATAATATAAATTAAAATTTAATATTTAATATTTAATATTTTTATGAATAAAATAATGCTCACCAACTCATCATGAAATAATCTATTTGGAAAACGTCAAATTGTTTTGATTTAACATTGAAAATGTTAGTTCAATGAATGTTCTCAACCAACTTTCATAGTTTGAAGGACACTAAATAAAGATAAGAATTAATCTATTTGGAAACGTCAAATTGTTTTGATTTAACATTGAAAATGTTAGTTCAATGAATGTTCTCAACCAACTTTCATAGTTTGAAGGACACTAAATAAAGATAAGAATGAAATATTTGCCTGGTAATTCACATGTTTTATTATAGTACAATGTGATCAATAATTTTGTTGTGATGAGATGGGAGGACTCCATGATTCATGTATTTTGACTTTAGTTTGTTATAGGTTATTATTTAGTTTAGTATGTGGATTATATATTAGAACACTATTGGTTTATGTTGGGATTTTTTTCTTCTTTTAATGTGTTAGGAAAAATGTGTGTTAAACTTTCACCAAGTCATGTTGCACTATCTTGGTATATGATTATTGCTTGTTGTGTATTGCATTTGATTTTTTTTGTGACTGTTTATTTGATTTTAAAAGTCTCATTAATCCAATTTGAATGAGTGGTTCACTTAGCATTATCTCAATCCATATACCAAGATGTGACTTAATGCATCAATTTAATGACAATTGGCATGTCCATATTAGTGACATGTTACAACTCCATGCATTAATACACTTAACCAATTAGATGATCAAATTTGACTAGGTCATGTTGGGGTTTGTGATAATGATTAAGTTATACCAAGTGTTTAACCTAGATAACACAATTTCAAGGATCGATGGAGTAACCATCCTTGAGTACTGTGCATGAGGTCCATTGTCACAGACCATATTCATCAATGCAATCGATCCTCTAATTGTGTGTGTGTGCACGCACACATGTGTGTTTGTGTGTGTGTGTTTGAATTGGGTCGAGCTTAGGTTATGTGTGTGTGTGTATGTGTGAATTTGATCAATCTTAGGTGATGTGTGTGTGTGTGTTTGTTCCAAGGAAAACCTTGTGCTAAACCCCTAGTCACTTCCCCATATTTTTTGGATGGTACCTGTTAGCGATAAAAAATGCACTGGTATTTTGATGAGTATTTTCATCAATCTTCACTTGATTTATCGTTTTCTTCAGTCTCTTTGTCAGTATCTTAACCTCCATATTGTTCATCAAGCTCCTGCTTGATTACTTTGCTAAAAAATCCTTTGGTTTTATGCCTCTGGACCTGCCATACAAGAATACAAATAAAATGTCATTCATTTTTCCCTGGTCTATGCTATAGAGATTACAAAACATAAAAAATATATCATTGTTTTTTGTATTTTATATCTCATATTATGGACAAAGAAATATATATGTTCGAGTATACCTAAGGTCTCTAGGGTTTATGGTTTTTAGCTTCAAACAAGATATTGAAGGTCCATAAGTCAAGACACAAACCAATACATAAACTAGTCCACATGTCAAAGCCCAGCGCACCAAGTCACAAGTTAACTCTCTAGTCGAGTCACAGGCTTAAATTATAAAACGCAACAGATCATAACCTAATGAAAAGTGTCGAGTCTTTTTCTCTCCATCTGTTATCAATCCCCTACATGGTTTTTAAATAAATACAGGCACCAGGCCGTATGTGAGAAAGGCCATGAGGAAGCAACTTTGTAGAGAAAGAAATCACGCATCGGAAGGCATAAAATCTTGTATATTTCAGGTTGTTGTTACAGGATTTGGATATGTTTCATTCAACAAATCGATAGTCCAGGAAATCATGAGTCAACCCAAAGATTTTATGGATACTCACAGCCTTGTTATGCATGCATACAATGCCCCAAATCATGTGCTATGATCAGAACACTTGGGACTGTATAAAGAATTATGTTTCCTATTGGGATGGAGCTATGCCTCTTCACCAGATCATGAAGAATCATACCATTCATTCTCAGAACATGAAGAAATGGAAAACAATCAAGATCTTATTTTATGGCCACCATTAGTTATTATTCACAATGCATTCACTGGAAAAAGAAAGGATGGTTGATTGGGGGTATTGGAAATCAAGAGATGGTTATCAAGGCACAGTCATTGTAAAATTATCGCTTTATTCCACTGGCTTACAAGAGGCAGAGAAGTTAATGAAATATTTTGAAAGAAATAACCATGGGCGAAAATATTGGCTACGAGTACAATCTTTAACAATGAATCAAGAAATTGGTGATGAGGATCCAGAATTTTTTTCAACACAGTGACATGGAAAACCTTATTTATTGTTGGAGCTCATTGCAGAGAATACCAGAAGGTCTTCTGAAGGGTTTCTATCATCAGATATCACCATCGAAAAAATCTCAGGAGGCCGCAAAGGCCATTGAAGATTATCAGAGCACCATTGTTTTTATTTCCCCAGGGTATCAAGCTATTTGGCGAGCAACGTGAGAACTCTTTAAAATTTCTCAACTGCTTTTAAGATTTGTTGCACTGCTTTCCAGGGGTTTGCTTGGGTTTCGTGAGTCCAAAATAATGACAGATACATAAAAATTGAGTCACAATTAAAATCTATGAATGCACTATAGATGGCTCGAAGGGATAGAGGCAGATATTCGATCTCATTCCATGAGGAAGTTTATTGATGCTTGGGAGTTCCTCTTGCTAACATCTATTCACACAAGGAAGATATTCTTGAACGAGGGGTTAAATGGACATGCAATCATTATGGAAGACAATGGACAGCTAGTGAAATAGGTGGCAATCATTATGGATCTCCTCATAAATAGCTTGGGAATAAACA